>JASDQU010012550.1:120098-157997 GCA_032191745.1 Picea mariana
AAAGTAAAATTAAACATTCATGTAATAAAAGGTCATGAGCAAAAGTCACGACTCTTCTTAAAACCATAAAGGGCATATATACAGGTAGGCCCTATATTTGTAATATTATCATATATTATCAATTATTATTATATATAAATCTTATTATGGATTATTAGTAAGTTGTTCATTACAAAATCTTTTTGCCTCGCACACTCCTTGACTCCCTTTTTTCTTATTGACTATAGCCTACGGGAGTCGTCTAGGATATTGAGCCATCCTATGTCAATAGGAAGGGGACATTACATGATATCATAGCTCATAAGTAGAGTAAAAGGATGCAAGCCATTCAAATGGATGAACAATAAAAAAACAGATCATATCCTTGGTATTGAGTCAAGGCAAAGTGAATTTAGGTATCATCATGGTATCCTCTTTCGATTTCTGAATTTGTTTTCCTTGGCTTGAATAGTTAATGTCTCACCTTCTCTCGGTGAATAAATCCTGGTGAGAGATATGACTTGATACTACTACATGGCTAGTTTCTTTACCTCTAGTGATAATCATTGCCTGCAAGCTTTCTCAAAAGGCGCTCATACAAAAGGTTTCCATATTCATTGACCACTTGCTCGCTTGTGGGACGCAGAAAATCTTTAGGAGGAACCAACACAAGATCAAATAAACAACCTATGGGCCACTGTGGTAGAGCCTTTAAATAAATATAGTGAGTGAATCCCTGAGCCCTTCAATAGTCAATTCTTTGACTGTAGAGAGTAGGTTTTAAATTCTACCATACCAATCAAGAACTATGGTAGATGGCCAACATGCCCACTGCCACAATAAGAAGTCATAGCTAGACAGTGGACATGAAAAAAGAGACAAAGAAACAATTTCAATATGAGGTAAAATAAAACCTTAAAGTATAATCTCTTTAAAATTTAAAATAAACTCTTTAGATGTATTTTATGGAAAAATTGTAAGTTTGCTAAAACATTGAAGCTAAAATAGGCAAAATATGTTTATTTATGTACAAAACGAATAGAAAAATATTTAAAAATAGATTGTTGTTTTCATCTTTCATATCCATTATAAACATGACAATATCGTATTTATTGTTAAAATGATTAAAAAAATCATCAAACTCCAGTTTTTAATGGGCCAGGTTTCTTTAAAACCTCTCCAAAAAAATACAAACAACTTTCCAAAACTCCATAATGCCATGACTAAAGCTAATACTTCAACTGGAATGAATAAAAATGTTTGAACCACCCCAAAATAATTTTCATAAACCCCCTCGTGCAGGTAACCAAAGGTTAAATTTTAACTAGAATAAAAGACAGAAACAAAATTTCCTCACCGACTTCTTAAAACACCCGAGAGTCCAAAATCTTTGTGCTCAATGGGTGTGCATGAATGTTGTCAGCTTGAAAGTTGTCGGTTGACTTGTATTTATTTATGTTTTGTATTTGTTTATTCCTTGTATTAACCTAGACTCTATGTGGTTAAGGATTATTCTCACATTCTTGATTGTAATAATCTCTTATGGAGCCAAGTAGAAATTCAAGCCATTTATACCAGAATTCCTTACCAAGTTTGAGAAATATGGCTTCACATTCAACATCTTCTTCAGACTATGCCCCTTATTCTAACGATGAAAATTTGGTTTCTTTGGATTCATCAAATTATGGAGCTTCAGGTGTCACAAGAGTAGGAATTAAAAGGAGGATCAGAGAAACAAAAATATCTTTCCTCAGATAACTTAATGATTTTTCCGCAAGTTTAGCTTCTTCAGACTATGCCCCTAATTCTACTGATGGAAAGGTGGTTTATTTGGATTCGTTAGATGATGGACCTTCAAAAGTCTTGCGAGTAGGAGTGAAAAGGAGGACCAAAAAAGCATACATATATTCTTTCATGGAACATCTTAATAGTTCCCAAAAGGAGAAGGGCAAGGCGATAATTAGTGGACCAGGTGACTTTGATGAAATAACTGATGGAAAAGTTGCGACTCCAAAGAATTTAGGAGAAGAAATCTCCCATATGGTAGGCCTGAGTGAGACAAAATCAGTTGAAATGGATGGAGTAGGGACAATTTCTATCGAATGTGGATTTTTTTATTGGGAATATTCGGTTGAAAATATGGTACAGTGTCGAAATGGGCATCGGTTTTGTTTTAAATGTATAATGAAGCGGATTGATAAAATAATTTATGGAGGTATCAAAGCCCATGCCTCTCTATCTTGCATGGTTGTTGATTTCTGCGAGGAGTGAATTCCTTAAATCAGTTCTAAAATCACATGCCTCAAAAGCCGAACATGAAAACCACCCATAGAGGAGTAGGGGCATCATGTGCAACATTTTCCTCCACCAGAATTGTTGAGACTCGATGATTGTCTTGCAAACATTGAAAGAAGATTTGGTGGTCATCTTGAATATCATGGAATATCAAGCTTTACCTATACCTTGAAGGGGGTTGCATGGCCGCCTGATGAAGATGCTTCTCTCCTGGGAAACTGTCGAAGGATCTGTGCAAAATTGTCCATCATCTCATTCCTTTGTCATGCGAGGGATTCCCTGAGAAACATTTTAATAGGATCTCCTACTCTATCATATTTATTTTCATCTCCCATGGTTTTTTTTCAGGTTCGGAGCAAACGATATGGTAATGGATCGATTGGTTCAAGTCCCAACTTTTTGTACCTAAACCTTTTCGAGGACATGCAGAAAGAAAAATAAATAGGATGAAACTGTAAAATTGCAGAAATGAAACTTGCTCGAATGGTGGTATGTATCTCTGAGAAGAGATGTGGCCGCTACACACATCCTTCTGAGCAGAATGGATTACAGTGAGGCTCCATATGCCCTTTTCATATTACTCATGAATTTCAAAACCCTATACATCTAAAAACCTAACCCTAGAAGGTGAAACACTAAAAGTCATGTGGGCCCTATGGGTAAGTTGGTGTAATTTGGTACCTCAACTTCCCAGGGTCATAAATTTTTCATACGACCTCCGTTTTAGGGGAGTGATAGCCCGTTGGAAAGGTATTTTAGAGAACTATGCATTCCTCCATTATATTATAACTATGTCCACACTATGAGTGTGGCGAGTAAGAAAAAACAATGTTTAGGGCCTCAAAACAACCCTGAAAGTACAACAAGATGTTTTGATATGAAAACATACAAAATAGGCCAGTTGGATTAGGTGAGAGGCCACCCATATCCACTTGAAGAATGTGTGAGGCTTTAGGCAACCCCAAAAGTGTATAACTCATAATTACAAAAAAATATAGAAAGACGTGTTGAAAAAAAATGGACACAAGGAGCTAGTTGGAATAAGTGGGTGGCCACCAATATCCATATGGATCACAAAAATCTCAACAATACAATCATATCTAATGGTTGTAATAACAACTACAGAATAATCCTAAGCACACAAATTTAATGGTTTCTAAGGAACTACAAAATCTACTATAGAAACAATAAGAAACCTGGAATGATGTCATTTCTCTCATGTCCAAGTCTTTCCGAGCCTGATCCTTCTCTATATACTCTGCAAACGATCACTTTAACCATAATAACCCCAATCTTGTGAAGTAATACAACCCCATATTCATAGAGGTCCTTGTAGGATGATTGCATGATGCCTAGCGAGGCCTCACAGTACAACTCCTTCTCGACCCGCAAAGGTGTTTCCTTTACCAGTTGCATGAAGCCCTCTTGGCAGTAGTAGATCTGATGATCGGCCTCCTCCAGAAAAATTCCACAAACCCCCTACGTAATTTGATTTGCCTCCAAAATCTCTCCAATATGAAACCAAACACCATAACAAACTCAAATGAGGACTCCAGATGAGTCCTCATCTTTGTCTAGCTAGGGTGGATATTGCACCACCGAAACTAAAAGGCAGAGGATTGAAGATATGGTTCATGCAGGACTGAAAGGTAGCTGGTGAGTTAGTCATCTAGAAAGGCATGAATACAAACTCATAGTTCCCATAGTGACACCTCAATGATTATGGATATCGTCCTCTCTGACTCCAATATGGTGGTATCTTGATCGTAGATCAACCTTTGAAATGTACACCACCCTATGAAAATTTTCAATTAACTCATCAATATTGAGCATTGGGTATTGGTTTTTGATAGTATTATTTTTTAGTGCCCTGTAGTCTATGCACATCATCATAGTGCCATATTTTTTCTTTGCTATCACAATTGACAAAGTGAAAGGACTAGAGCTATGCCTGATATTTCCCATCTCTAGCAATTCCTTTATGGCCTTCTCTATTTCATCTTTGAACCTCTTCGGATGCCTGTAGGGTGCGGTTATCATGGGCTTCGACCCCTCTTCTATCTCAATGACATGCTCAAATCCTTTGTGAGGTGGTTTACCTACTCACAATGGCCTGAACACTCTTTCATTCTTTCCAAGTAATTCTTGGATATGTGAAGGGTAATGTTGGTGATCTTGTTATGGATTTTCTATGGTGATCAGGCACTATGTTTCATAGGCCATGTCCCCATGTCTAAAAGGGGCCTCCATGTGCTTGTGTTTTGGGGAAAAACACCCTATGGACTAGCAAATAGAGTTCATACTTTGCATGCATATATGACCGAATAGAAATTACTTTCTACCTTCATCCCTAGATTTAAATCGCCTTTTTTTAGTAAATGCATGGAAATATCAACCTGCCTTGTTACCAGCATTTGATGTCGATCCTCCGTTGTGCTTGATTACTTGTTCACAATACTCCTTCGAAATCTTACCTGCATTCAAGACGAGAAACAACTATGCATGCATACTACTTATATACTAACGGGTTAGAAATCCAAACATATACTGATCAAACTATAAATAGTTCATGAATTGGGATGGGAAAAGCATTTTCTTTATTACTTTGAGTGACTCAACTTACAAAAGTTGAGACTAGACACCGCTCCTCAAACTTGATCCTGGGCTCCTCTTCTTCTGTCCTTCAACTGCTTTGCTTTAAATCTCCTTTGGCACAAGGAAAGGATAAAGGGTTGGGACAATGGGAATACGTAAATGGGCAGAGTTTCTTTGCTATATTTTTCCTCCTCCAAATGGGACCCCTACCCCTTTTTTTATAGGCTATAAGGAGCTAGGTATTTGGATGAACCCTCGGTCCTGCATGGTTGGGAGTTTCAGTTAACTCACCCATAGATTTTTGTTCAGTCGAAAAATTTCATTTTTTCATGCTTTTGTCGGTCCATGTGGGTTGTTTTGGGTCAGTCAGCATGTACACGCATGCAGTAATAGATTAGGGCGTGTGGGCCTTTACACAAGAGGATTTTCAAAGAGTTGTTCAACAGTGATTTGGCAAAGAAAGGATATGAGTTGGCCTGATGCCAGGTAAGCATGTGTGGTGCAATTTAGGGTTATAACATATGCCCCATAATGTGTGAGGTCAAAAGAGCATCTGATGGCCGAAATACATTACCATTCTTTACTGATGTGCTAAACAATTGAGCCCAAGGATTAGGATCCGGGAGGTGTCATCTACAAAATAACAAATGTCTCACTGAGGCAGGCATACCCATGCTCGGGATAAAATAGAACCATGGCTACCAATCAAATACATTGTAGATCCATGTCAAATAAATATAAAGAGTAGTCACGAACAATACACAATGGAGCTACATCTCGAAATCAGAAAGATATACATGTAGAGTATCCATCTTCCAGAAGCTAATTCGGACTGATGGTTGGAGATGAGATCTTCAGAGCTCAAGCAACAACTTCAAAATCTTCAAAACTTGGGTAGTAGTGTAATATGAGTGTACGACTACCCAGAGGTCTTCAACGGCTCATCGGTCATGGACTTGATAATCTTGATGATCAAACTGAAGGCTTCAGTGATTTCGAACAAGGATTTGATTGGATGTTTAGGATGGTCGGGTATGAGGAAAAGAGACATATTGCAGAGGGGCCAAATCAGGCTTGATGACAAAATTCCCTTGGATAATAGCATGACAAATGATGAGACTCAAGCAACATGTATGTTAATCATAAGTCTACGAAGTAGGAGGCAACGTAAACTCTCCATATGTTTGGAAGAATAACCAAACGGTGGAGGACACAACTCTATATAGCGAGAAAAATCTTCCTAAGGTCGTAGTACATCCCATAGTCTGATGAACAAATGGACAGATGTGCTTTATCCAAGGGTGACTCATTATACTGCCAATAAAGAAAATACTTTTCCCTTCCTCTTTTTGAGCTATATTTGATTATTTTTTGTTCTTTTCAATAATTGTGGAAAAAGAATAAAGGAATATTATGTTACAAGGGAGGAATGAGTGTTGCAAACATACAAGCTCAAGGCACAAGGACAAGACTGATGTTCTAGTAGAATGATACTCGGGAGAAATCCTCCGAGGGCCAAAGGTGTTAAGACACAGAAAAAAACTGTCACAAGGTTGGCGTATAAGGTATGCAAACATGGTTAACAAAACACACAATGGTAACATCCTTCGATGTAAGTTTAACGAGCCCAAAAAAGGTAAGCTCAGTGGTTTTTCATATTTAGAGAGCCTGAAAAAACATAAAAGGAGACTCCATTAGGGTACCTTTTTCGAAGGTAGTCTAGTCACTTCGAAAAAGGGGTAAACTAGCACCAACAAGACGTCTATTCAAAACCATTTTAACAAGTGTGATAAAGACAAGGTCACTCGGCCATTTTTTCATTTTTAAGGAGTCTAAAAAAATCTTAACTATGGACTCCGTCAGGAATATTCTTCTGGACCAATTTAACGAGTGTGAAAGAATAAGTTCACTCGACGATCTTCTCAATTTTAGGGAGTTTGAAAAGAGCTTAACTATGGACTCTGTGGGGGTTCCTTCTTCGTAAGTTTAGTCCCTCAGGACCAAAAAAGGGATAAAATTATACCTGAGAGTACTCTTCTATAGAGCTGAAGTTCCATAGAGTATACCTTTGTTCATATAGTTGATCATCCAGACCGAAAAAGGGGTAAACTACCACCGGATAGATGTGACTTCAAATCTCAGTTTAACAAGCGTGAAAGGCCACAAGATCACTCAGCAATATTTTCATGTTTAGAGGATTTGAAAATGGATTAAAAGGTGACCCGTTGTTTTTTGGGAGTCCTGAGGGTGAGATCAAGAGTGAGGCAGAGTCATGCAAATGAGGCTCAAACTCATATTCAGGAAAGACTATAAGGACTCCCGAGCCTACAGTGTTTTAGAAATGGCATGGACACCATAATGCAACTAGGACCTACCTAGGGCATCCATGTTATGGTAAGATCTACCGCCAAGTTACGACAGTTCTAAAGCATATATGATGGTTTCGTTTCACAACTTGATGGGATCGATCCTATGGCAGAGGAAAAAGACAACAAGACACAAAAGTTGGGGTAATAACCTAACCTATATGCTCAAGTTGATTCTTGGAAAAATCTTCATGGACCATCAAAATTTCCTCAAAAATAAAAAAAAAGTGTCCCAATACCCGATCAAATCCCTCCCATATAACTCTTGAATCACTCTAAATGGTTTTTGATACAAAGAAATTGATAAGGGAGGCCAAAAAAAAGTGACAAAAAGAGGCCAAAAAGTCTATAAATAGAAGCTGCCAGGTCATTATCACCATTGTTGATTTGGAAATTGACTCTGGAGCCAAAAGACCCCCTTTGATAAAAACGGTGATTCCAGGAGCTACAGTGGATGAAACAAACTTCCACTTGGACCAATTAAGTACAAACTCCCCTATCTAGCTATTCAATTCTTCAATTTTTCTTTTGAATCTTCTTTTTGGGTGGGCATCGACCTTTAAAAGGTCAGCCCCAGGTCCACACGGGTTGTCTTTGGACAGGCCGTGTGTACACTCGGGTAGAGTAAAACCTACCCACGTGTACACACGAATGTCACTTAGACAACACATGTGGACCCACCCCCTTATAGATAAAAGAACCTAACAGCCCTTACTAAACCTCATGAACTTTGTTGTGTTGGGAGGATGTATGTCCACTGGAGGGAAAGGGAGCATGAAGCAATTAGTGAGTTGGTTGCTGGAGATCCGAATGTCGTGGCCATGTTGATGTAATGTTGTTTACTTAAGTTCTTTCTATGTCCATTTATGCGAGCACAATGAAGGCTACTGAATTACTTGGTGGACTACTGGCACCCTGATGTAGAGGCCTTCATTTTAGAGGGGCAATCATTGGTACCCACCACCGAGGATATCTACTTTTTGACTGGCCTCTCAAGGAGAGGGGAACCAGTCAATTTTAGGACATTTCCCGTGGGGCCACTTAATATATCAGAACTGATAGCCCTACACTATGAGGCTGGGAAAAACCATTTGAGCTCCCAGGTGCCCATAAGTAAGATCACTGACCTATCGCTGCAAGCGATATTATTACTCATTGGGTGGATTACCGGTTCAGCGGCCTTGCATCAGGTGTCTTGCGCACAGATGAATTGTGCTATCCAGTGCTTGAATGCACAAATTTTTGACTGGAGTACCACACTATTGGAGTGTATGAAGAGACAATTGATAGATTTCCAACAACAGACACAGCGGAACTTCGGGTTTGAGATGATTTTGTGTTCATTCTTCTTTGAGAGAGTTTCGAGATTTAGTCCTTGGGAAGTAGTACGAGGACATCAGGCCTCTTTTCCTTCTATATGTAGTTGGGAATTATTACTGCTGTGATAGGGTGGTGGAAGGACCAATGAGTCCTTCGATGATGACTTCTTTGCATGGCTGTCACGGTAGATCCCTGTGATCAAGGATTACCCATATGTAGGGATAGACTTTTCTAGAGATCCTGAGATACCCATGCCTCCCGGTGAGGAGTGAAGGGAGATGGGTAAGTCTCCACCTTTGTAGTTTTCTTTTGGTTTGCATATGTAATTTTTATGTCGTTTTTGTTATATATATCAATTTTTTTTATATGCCAGAGTATTTGATGGATATACATTTGTTGCATGCAGATGTGGGACTCGTGCGACCTACCGATTATGCACAGAACATGTGTCTTCCTCATCTAGAAGATGCAGCTACTGCCACCAGGGGATTAGCAGTAATAGGGAACTTCCCAGCTGGGGAGGCTGAGAGGGTACTTAGACGAGTTGAGTGGAACTTTACTACACTCACTTGCACAGTCCCGATGGCAGAGATAGAGGACTTGCCGCCATCCATGCAACCTCATGTAGTGGGGGCACCTCGGACGTGGGTTCGATTGTTTAGGCGTCTATCCCATTCTGTGGACTATTATAACAGGGCCCATAGGCCCTGAGCCTATTTAGAGTTTTTACGTGCCACGAGCACTACTTGTATATATTTTTTGAGGGCATAAGCCCTGTGACTTGTTATTGGTCGTATTTTTGAGGCGCTTGCGTCCATCTATGTACTATGGATACTTTATGATGTTATATATGGTTTTTTTATCTTTTTTGTCTTATTGATCATGTGTGCAGAAATGTATTTACATGCTTATGTCAATGTTCTTTCATATGTGTGGAAGATGGAAATTTAAAATTTGATTAGCTAGAGTATCTGTAATTTGGTTTAATCTCCTAGGAACATGAAAATATGTAATATAATCAAAGTTTCGTTCTAAGAGATGTACCCTAGGAATTGTCGGTGTAAGGTTGGATCATGAACCTGATATACTCTGTTTAGCTGAGACACAACCAATTGAGCATCGATATAGACCCAGAGATGAGAGATAACCAGTGACAAGGCGTCACAAAGAAACTCAATAACTGCATTATACTCAGTGACATTATTTGTGGTGTTACCTAGGCATATACCTTCGGAAGATAACAACTAGCCCTGAGGTGTAAATATTACCGAAGCTGTAGAGGCAAGCCTCCGAGTGTGCCGACTAGCACCATATGCATACCCAAAAAACACCTCGGAATCACTTGACATCTACCATATTGATGAAAGATAACATCAATGACACGTCCATAACACTTAAAACAAACTAAAAAGTAATAGTACAAAGACTATACATATGTTACAAAAAGTTACCCATAGTGACCTGCCTATGAGTAATACTTCTTGAGGTAGAGCCCATTTCTAGGCTCTGCCAAAGCATTCCCTTCAAAATCAACCAGGTGATAAACACCCTTTTTTAATACCTCTTTTATGATGAAAGTTCTAAACCACATGGTTTTGAATTTTCCTGCCCCCAGGGGGTCCTTATCTTGGTCATAGACTAGGACAAGGTCACCTTTAGAGAAAATCTGAGGATGAACGGACCTATCATACTGACACTTGACCTTATGTTTGTGATCCTCATTAGCCAGGGCCGCATCACAATGCTGCTCATTGAGTTGCTCAAGGTGTACTAACCATTCTTCAAGTGGAGAAGTGTCTGGAAATAATTGTACTACCAATTTTAGAGATGGGATCTGACATTCGATAGGCAAGACTGCCTCCATCCCGTAAATGAGTTGAAAAGGTGAGAAACTGGTTGCAGTCTTAACAGATGTTTGGTAAGCCCATAATTTCGAGTATAACATCAAATGTCAATTTGACTTGGCTAAGTTGATAGTTCACTGTAGAATAGTCTTAAGAGTTTTGTTTATAGCTTCTACTTGCCCATTGTCTTGGGGGTAGTAGGGTGATGAATGCTCTTGCCATAACCCAAGCTTTGATGTTAACTCAGTCATCATTTGGTTCTGAAAGTGACGGACATGGTTAATAACAATATCTCTTGGGACGTTGAACCTTGCTATAATCTGGTTGAATAAAAAGAGAGTTGCAGTCTCTCCATCATCTTTAAACGTTGGCATAGCTTCGATCCAATTAGTGAAGTAGTCAACAGCTACAATGATATAGCAGTGCCCCCTTGCTGAAGGGGGGTTGCAAGTAGTGTAATCAATCCCCCATTTGGTGAAGGGACCAACTATGATGATGGGAAACATGGGAGCAGGATGTTCCCTCATCTTCCGAGAGAAGATTTGGCATGGATGGCACTTCTTGACCGATTCCATACAATCTTTGAAAAGTGTTCGCCAGAAGTAACCTGCTCGTAGAATCTTTTGGGATGTTCCCAACCTAGATAGATGACCGCCACAAGCTTCGGTATGGCAATTATTGAGCATGATGACTGCCTCCTCATGTGTGAGACATCGACTTAAGATGCAGTCTACACCTCTTTGATACAATGTATCATCGAGTATGAGATAATTCTTATCCTGATGGCGTATATGCCTACGCTCATCACGAGAAGCAGAAGTGGGGCACTTCAAAGTCTAGAGATAGATAAGTATATCTTCATACCAGGGATTTGAAGATGTGATCAAAAACATATCTCCCCATATAGGTGATTCTTTAGGCACAATGTCACCTGACTCAACCAGAAGTTACGAAATAAGCTCTGCGAAGACCAATGACTTTTTGGACTTCGCTAAAATGAAGTCTAAGTCAAAATCTTGGAGGATGACTATCCATCTACTGATTTTTCTGCCTATAACCCGTCATGTCAACATATACTGTAATGGATTCACGACAACAATGACGGTGGTCTTGTAAAACAAAACATAATGATGGAACCGTTGAATAGCATGAACTGCTGCCAACACAAGTTTTTCTATATGAGAATAATTGAGTTCTAGTCCTATGAGGCCTCGGCTCATGTAATAGATAACGTATTCTGAGAACAAATCATCTTCCAGAACTAAAACCATGCCAATGGTTGACTCTGTGGTAGCTAGATATAATAATAAATCTTTGTTATAGTTAGGTGGTTGTAGAAGAGGGGTCATTGTGAGGGCATGTTTTGATGCATTGAAAGAGAACTGAACGGCATCATCCCTATAAAAAGGAAAGTCTTTCTTTAGTAAGCACATAAATCCCTTGGTGATTTCAGCATAGTTGGCGATGAAGCATTGTAAGAAGTTCTCCTTGCCTTGTAGACTCTAAAGTTGAAGAATTGTGCATGGGGGAGGCAACTGAATTATTTCCGCCACCTTGAGAGGATCGACCATGATCCATGTTGTTGATACAATGAAACCTAACAAACGTCCTGACGTTACATAGAAGCTGCACTTGTTTGGATTTAAGCGAATCCTAAAGTAGCGACAATGTTTGAAGATAAGTCTAAGGTGTGTGGGATGATCTGATCTCTTGCGAGATTGTGATGCTAAATCATCTAGATAGGCCTCGACTATATGCTTGAGATCATGAAAAGCAAAAGACATGGCCCGCTGGAATGTGGCTCCATCATTTTTAAGACCAAAAGGCATCTTACGATATAAGACTGTGTCCCAAGGATAGATGAATGTCATTTTGTGTTGGTCTTTGGGTTTGATTTGGATTTGATTATATCCCAAAAAGCCGTCCATGAAAGAAAATACTTCGCAACTAGCACATTCATCAATGATCCGATCGATGAATGGTGTTGAAAAATTATCTTTGGGACATGCCTTGTTCAAATCACGGAAATTGGTACATACACAAATCATGCCTTGTTTTTTATTGACCGGCACAGAATTTGACACCCATTGAGTCAAATGGATAGGATAGATAAAACCTGCCTTTAGCAATTTCTCAACCTCAATATTGATGGCTCCTGCTTCCTTTGGATTAATTGGATGAATCTTTTGTCTAATAGGCTTGGTATCAAGATAAGTTGTGATTTCATGTTCAACTATTTTTGGATCAATACTTGGCATTTCCTCATAAGACCAGGCAAAAATGTAGCGGAATTCTTTGAAAAGATCCATGTAGATTTGAATCTTTTCAGGGGATAAATCTGCTCCGACGAAGACTTTCTCCACGACGCCATGGTTTCGGGAGATGTTGATTAGTATAGTTTCAGCGATAGTTGCCATATTTCCCTCAGCATAAATTTCATGTGTAGCTAAAATATTAATAGGACATGACTGATCTCCCGTCATGGTCATGGTGAATTCTCCTGCTTCGATTCGGCTTAACTCTGGGAAAATATGATCTGTGATGAAGATCTTCCCAAAGTTTGTCTGAACTAGTCATTGCTTCGATTACTACTTCATCAGAAGGCAAGACTAAGTCTAACGAATTGATGTTAGCGAGAGAACCTTGAGCCCAAATAGGCTCTAGAAGTGGATCTAACTCTTGTGCAGGAGTTGGATCAGTGTTAGCTGAAGCTTGCTGGACTAAAGAGTATGCTACTTCAACGACAGACAAGGGAATGGACATGCCTGGGTGCCCTGTCTCATCCATCATGGCTGATGGGGAAGGAATAATCCATGGATCCTCGAAGTAAGTTAGGTGGAATGACAAAAATTGAAAAATATCAGCCTTATGGTGATTAGATATAAATTTGATATCGCCGTGAGGAGGTGGGTAATCAAAGGTACCCATCAAGGATGGGCACAAACCAACTCCTATGTTGATGACACCTGGTTGAGAATTATCAATCATCGGGAATGTGGATTCCCCCAAAGCTGGGTCAAGTCTGGAGAAATATAATTGATCGATGGTCACTATCTGACCCTCGTGTGGAAACAACAAGACTCGAAAAACTGTAGCAACCATGGCTTGCATAGCATAAGTCCAACTCCATCCTAACAAGATATTATAGTTGAGTGGAGAATCAACTACCTCTACTTCAACATACATGGTATTCCCTCCTAACTGCATGGGGAAAGAAAGAATGATGCCATGTGGTTAGAACGAACAACCATCGAAAGAAGTGAGGAGAGTAGGTGATGGATACAAAACATGCTGGCCATTGGCCGTCCAACACGCCAACGACATAACACATGTCGAGGCGCCCTTGTCGACCACTGTGCAGAAGATATTCCATTTAAAATTTATTGTGGGATAAGCCACTACTATCTGAAATGCTATGTGGTAAGGCAGATGAGGTTTTAAGTCAGTTGTATCTAACATGATGGTACCTAGATTACAAGTCTCAGTAGAGCCCAAAGAGTTTAATAAGGATTTCCTTTGAGAAGGGCAGCTTTGGAGGACCTCCAAAGAAGACATTGCACAAGGGGTTTGTGATAAATCTTCCACCACAGAGTAGTTATGGGTGGCCCTTGCATTTGAGTTATGAGAAGCTTTTTTAAATTCACCTTTTGGAATGTGTGTCATTGTTTCTCCCAACGTCTTCTCAATCTGTAGAGGAAGAGATGGGAGGTCAGCTTCTTTACCATTCTCAGAAGCGCTTGATTTACTATAGTCATGTGCTCTAGTTGATATAAAAGCAACACCCCTAACCATATATACATTCGCAGATGCGGGATTGTTCGGAGGCGGGAAGGTTTCTTGGTTTCCCCCTTCCATGCTTGCAGAGGCTTGAGTTAGATTTTTCCCATGTTGAAATGGATTAGTCAACACTGCCTACTATTGCTGCGCGAGAAATTTTTGGGCCTCTACAAGTTGAGGACATAGATGGGTCGGGTGGTCTTCCGCGCACAAGTTGCATGGACACCTCACATTTCATTTTTCAGTGTTGTCCCCGCTAGCATTATCGTTGGGATTTTTATCCCCTTTACCCTTCTTTCATTGTTTTTTCTTCCCTTCAGGTTGTTGGGTGGCCTTTGGGTTAGTTGACTGCACAGTGTCTACTTTCGACGTTTTGGTAGGGGGAGTAGCCAAAGAAGTAGTTTGACTGGCGGCTATGTGTTGTATATATAACTGCCGCAACTGCTTCGTTAATTTCTTAGCGGGATTTGTTTGTGTTGAACCAACAATACCATTGACGTGTGGTCCAGATCTATGTCTAGTTTTATCTAGTATTGAACGTGGCGCATCTGGCAAGATGTTGTATAATAAACCAGACTGAGAATAGATGAGCTCAAACTGTTAAGTTTTCATGATGGCATCTTCTTCGGAGAAAACTCCAGACATCGCAACATCTTTAGATAGCTACGGAACCAAAGACTTAAGGAACCACTCAAGAAGGAATGTTGGTGTGACTGGTACTTTGATTAAACTCTTCCGGTGTCTCCATTCTTGGATGTGATCATAGATATGGTCCACTGTTGTCTATTCGAAATTGGTGAGAATATCTGTGCCAGTGTTGTATCTCACAGGTAACTGGAAATGGTTAAGGAAAGCCATCGCCAGTTCTCCAAAAGAAGAGTATCTTGAGTGATCAAGCTCAATGTACCATTTCACAACACTCCTAATGAGAGTACATTGAAACAATCGCAACTGTACGGAGTCATATTTCAATGAGTTAGATGAGCACCAAAGATGGAATGTAGTCACATGATCTCCTAGATCTTCATTAGGCTTGGCTTCGAACTTTGGAATGTCCGAAGGCAACTTCGTCGGCATAGGAGGCCAACGCAGATCATGAAAAATAGGGTCATTCAACAACCTTGTCAAATATGGAAAATGTAACATCGCCAGGAATGGTAGTTTGGGTTGTTGCTGATAACCTAGGAAAAAGGGACTTGGAGTTTGAATGGAACTAGGTTTCCAGGAAAAGTTTGGCTACTGGCCCAGATTTTGGTAGAAACCATGGCCCTGGCCAACGTACAGATTTTGCATATGTGGAGACATCATCGACTAATTTCCCAAATAGGACATAGATTGTTGGGCATGCATTGTATTCGAAGGAATTTGGGAAGGATTACCCCATGTCAGTCTCGTGGGGA
Source organism: Picea mariana (assembly GCA_032191745.1). Taxonomy (NCBI): domain Eukaryota; kingdom Viridiplantae; phylum Streptophyta; class Pinopsida; order Pinales; family Pinaceae; genus Picea; species Picea mariana. The sequence continues at coordinate 135,675 of JASDQU010012550.1, forward strand.
TAGGCATAGTAGTTTTTTCGAGGTTCCATTGATTATGGAAAGAATTGCCCTAGATCGACATTTCGGAGGAGGGAATGGATCCTTGCCATAAATTCCAAGGTCCTGCTAGGTTCTCCCCCTGTGCAGGAATAATACTCTGCACGGGAGTAGATTGTCCAAAAATAGTGTTTCCCCTAGTTGGGAAAGCGGCCGAAGAGAAGGTGTTGTTACCAAACGTTTCATTCAAAGAAAATGGTGTCGAGCCTACCGGCATACTATGCGAAGGTGGTCCTTGACTCCCTGCTCCAAATAAACTATTGTGTGTAGGTTGCTCGATGGATTGCTGATGCGAGCCACCAAGTGAAGGGGATGAAGGAGGGATATGACCTCCTCCGTAAGGAAAAGCATTAAAGGGAGCAAGTGTGCCCCCCATGTGACCTTGCAAAGGAGCGTTAGAGCTCCCTACCCCTATACCCAAAGTCTATAAAGTGGAGTAGGAAAGTACATGAATTGTACTTGAACTAGGCATCCCATATGAGAACGAAGGGCCTGTCGCACTAGGTGTGAAAGGGGTTGTGGCCTCTGCCAAAGACGGGTTCGGAACACTGTGCGAAGTAGTTGCGGTTGAGACCATGGTGGCTCAGACTGACGACGGTGAGTTAGGAGATGAAATCTCTCCTGTGCTGACAACCGTGGTGGGAATTGAAGAATTCCCAGAAGGAGTAACAACATTTGTTTCCATTTCTATGTGCGACAATGTTTAGCGCTCGTTAAAGTGAATTGGTACAATGAAAGGTTCCAAGAAATTAGTGGTTGGGGTTTCAACTAGGCCAAGAGTGGTTGCTTAAAGGTCCAAAATGGTCGATTCCTTTGGGGGTTGTTCGGGCACAATGGTTTGTAACCCAGTCACTTCAAAAGACCCTTGTTGGTCTAGCTTTCACCTTAATGGTGGTGGGGGTGGCTCCAGTGTAACTGACGACAGGCCAAGAAGCCTTCTTGACCAGCGGAGCTCAGGATCCTCCATTTTGTGAGAATATACAAGACACTCTAAGGTAGTCTAAACATTCAAAAGTAACACACGCTAAAAAAAAAGTCCCTAGGAGATAAGACAAGAAAACACTAAATTAATTGGAAGAATAGTTACAACAACCAACACTAGAGAAACTTACCGGTGCAAGTGAAAATCGAACACAGAAGAACCCTCTGGGTATACTTTGCAAAGCGTGGCCCAATGTCTTTCCTAGGTACCATGGTATACCCTCGCAATCACCTAAATATGTCCCTAAAAAGATTGGCAACTAGGTTTCCAGCGCGAAAATAGTCACCAGGTGGGTGCAGTCGAAAGTCGGGTAGACCATAATGAGTAGGGTATCGAGCCTGAAACCTATCAAGGGTATCGAGAGAAAATGTTCTAGAATACAATTGAGGACCTCAAATGGATTTGAGACCCATGAAGCCCCGTGGAAAATGCAAACGACGGAATCCTAAAACAAGCCCTCTGTATGTGTTCTCCACTACGATTGGTCTAGCTTTGGAGGGGTTATCTCCACTACCTTTCTGCACGCGACCTTATTTTTATCCCCTATGTTAGAGGGGGGTCCTGGATAACTTTCACAACACTGGACTTAGACGCTCCCTATCTCAGACTCCAATGTTTGATTTAAAATGGCCTTGAAGAGTTTCCTCTCCAACCTAATCCAAGGCCCTAGTCCTGAACTAGTTTGTGAACCCTTCAAACATAAAAATATAGTGGATTTTATATTTAGCATTAATTTTATGGCGTTGTCTTACATCAAGGGGTATGAGGGTGAAAATGATGATGTGTAAAAGATGAAAGCAATAAATGAATGAAAAATCTGGAAACAAAACTTTTACTGAATGCAAAATTAAACAACTTTTCAAAAAAAATTAAAAAAATTTAACTTTTCTAAGATTTTGGAAAACAAACTCAAAAGAATTTCACTTGACTACGAGCTACTTATGATCTAAGTGAACTGCAAAAACTTATGAAATCAACGACTTCTCCCTGGCTAATAATGCAAAAACACACTTTTCAACCAACAAGAAAATTAAAAGAGATTTATTTATTTATTTAAATGCTAGTAAAGAAAGAAAGGAAAAATACTGACAAGCAGAAAACCAAGAAAAAAAACTATGTCCTAAATCGCAGATTGCAAAGAATCAGGTAAAAAATCATGCACTAGCAATTTTAAAAACAATGACTCTCACACTTGTCTAAAAACCATAGAAATTCTTTTATTTTTCTGACAACTTTTAAAATGAGATAAAGCAAGCTAAGGGTAAGATTAATCCTAAGCTACTGAATGCTTAGACAGAGATTCAAACACCTAAGAGGAATAATTCTTATCAAGGGAAAGGATGGATGCCTTACCCTCAACAACAAGTATCTTGTACAAGCACGTGACTGTCACTTTGATAGCACACATGTGAACGTGTGCTGGATAGAGACAGAGGGCGTTTACATGCGGGATGACCTTGTACAGGCCGCATGTATATCTAAACTTTGAGAAAAAATGACAACAGATAGACTGAACCTGGAAGAGACCCCTGATATTGATAACCAGGATCTCTTTTAGGCTTGGACACTCTTTCTAATAGAAAAATAACTAATGTGAGGTGGTTTACCTGCTCGCAATGGCTTGAACACTCTTTCATTCTTTCCAAGTAATGCTTGGATATGTGAAGGGTAATGTTGGCGATCTTGTTATGGATTTTCCATGGTGATCAGGCACTATGTTTCATAGGCCATGTCCCCATGTCTAAAAATGGCCTCCATGTGCTTGTGTTGTTGGGGAAAAACACCTTACAGACTAGCAAATAGAGTTCAGACTTTGCATGCAGATATGACCAAATAGAAATTACTTTCTACCTTCATCCCTAGATTTAAATCCCCTTTTCTTAGTAAATTCATGGAAATATCAACCTACCTCATTACGGACGTTTGATTTTGATCCTCCGTTGTACTTGATTACTTGTTCGCAATACTCCTTCCAAATCGGACCTACATTCAAGATGAGCAACAACTATGCATGCATACTACTTATATACTAACGGGTTAGAAATCCAAACATATGTTGATCAAACTATAAATAGTTCATGAATTGGGACGGGAAAAGAATTTTTTTTATTACTTTGAATGAGTCAACTTACAAAAGTTGAAACCGGCCACTGCTCCTCGAACCTGATCCTGGGCTCCTCTTCTTCTATCCTTCAACTGCTTTTCCTTAAATCTCCTTTCGCACAATGAAATGCTAAAGGGTTGGGACAATGGGAATATGTAAATGGGTAGAGTTTCTTTGCTATATTTTTCCTCCTCCAAATGGGACCCCTACCCCTTCTTTTATAGGCTAGAAGGAGCTAGGTATTTGGATGAACCCTCAGCCATGCATGGCCGGGAGTTTCAATTAACTCACCCATAACTTTTTGTTCCATCAACAACTTTACTTTTTTCATGCTTTTGTCGGTCCACGTGGGTTGTTTTGGGTCAGACAGCGTGTACACACGTGCAGTAATGGATTAGGGTTGGTGGGCCTTTATACAAGAGGATTTTCAAAGAGTTGTTCAACAGCTCTTTGGAAAAGAAAGGATATGATTTGGCCTGATGCCATGTAAGAATGTGTGGTGCAATTTAGGGTTATAACAACTTGTTAGACACAATCTTGGGGGAACCTGTCGACATACCTCTTAGGATGACTCACTATCCACCGTTGTCCTAGAATTCCATCCTCATGAGTACAACCACTAAACTCCTAACACCACATGAGTATATGCTATATTCATGACACAAAATTAATTGATCAACGTATAGTTTCCCATTGTTACTTCCAATCCATTAGTCCTCTCAGTACATGTCATGTTGTACACATCTCTTACTACCACATTGATTCCCTCAAAATCCTCCACAATTTTTGTCGCATGGTGACAAGTGCAACATCAATGAAATTGTGGGTGGCTCCACTATCAACCAATGTTCTAACCCTCTTCCCCTACAAAATACCTCTAACCCTGAAGGTGTAATATTTAGGGATTCCTCATAGTGTGGAAATGGTCACTCCCTTGGGGTTATCCTACAATGGCATATATTCTACAACATGAGATGGATCCCCACTGTTTTGTTTGATACCCTCATTAATACTACAACCCTAACCAATAAAAATGTTTGAACCACCCCAAAATAATTTTTATAAACCCCCTCGTGCCCATAACCAAAGGTTACACTTTAACCGAAACAAAACACGGAAACAAAATTTCCTCAGCTACTTCTTAAAACACTCAAGAGTCCAAAATCTATGTGCTTAGCGGGTGAGCACATATGTTGTTGGCTTGAAAGTTGGCTATCAACTTGTATTTATTTATGTTTCGTCTTTGTTTATGCCTTGTCTTAACCTATACTCTATGTGTTGAAGGATTATTCTGGCATTCTTGATTGTAATCATCTTTGAGGGGGCCAAGTGGAAATTCAAGCCATTTATACCAGAATTCCTTACCGATTTTGGGAAATATGGTCACAGGTTCAACATCTTCTTCAGACTACACTAGTAATTCTAAAGATGAGAAGTTGGTTGCTTTGGATTCATCAAACGATGGAATTTCAGGAGTCACGAGAGAAAAACTTAAAAGGAGGACTAGAGAAACAAAAATATGTTCTTTACCATGGCAGATTACTAATTCCCAAAAGGAGAAGGGAAAGGCGATAATTAATGGAGTAGGTGACTTTGATGAAATAACTGGTGGAAAAATTGCCACTCCAAAGAATTTAGGAGGAAAAATATCTCATATGGTAAGCTTGAGTTAGACATAAGCAGTTGAAATGGATGGAATAGGGGCAACATCTATCGAATGTGGTTGTCGTTTTTTTGCTCAAAATCAGAGAATTTTTAATATTTTTCTCAAAATCAAAGAGTTTTTTGAATCTCCAGATTTGAATGGTAAACAATCTACACTATTAATGCTACAAATTTGTTTCCACTCATATATTTAATTCAATAGTCAAATGGTTTATACCATTATGTAGAGTTTGAGTAGACCTAGAGGTTAAGAATATGTGTTTCCTTTTAAGAGGTCACAAGTTCAAATCCAAGAGGGGTGTAGGGTATGTGATGCTATATTTCTCTCAAGAGGAAGACTATTCTTTCAAAAAAGAATTATATATTTAAATTCTGATGCATAGTGTGAAGTATATCAAATGGATCCAATCTTGAGCATTGTATTTTTTTCTTTTTGAATAACTATTTCATCATCAAGGATAGTTTTTTTGGTTTACCATTAACCATTGATAATAATACCATTTTACTCCATTAATGTACTCACTCCCTTAAGGTGTAGAGAGTATCATCTTTAACTCATGTTTTAATTCAAAAGAAATGTGCAATTGGCCCCAATCATGCCCAAAATTTTCATCTTGAACAAATTAAAGCTTTCTACTTTTGTGATATCTCTATGTAAACATGTCTTTACCTATGCCTGAATCAGATGGTAAGACTTATGTAAATTTTTTACTTTTCAATTCCATTGTGAAAAACTTGTCCAACTATAATGAATTATTTGAGTTATAGCCTTATTTTTTTAACACTTATCTAAATGATGATTTGTCTCCCCACAAAACAATTAGCATTTTGATGTTGAACAAAAATATGTGAAGTGGAATTTCCTTGAAGGAATCCTACATTGTAGAAAGGGATTGGTCTAGAATAGTTGAGAATATGAGAGGTAACTTCCTTATCATATCTAAGTCTTATTATGTTCTTGTTGTCACAATTTTCTACCCAAGTTTTGATGATAGGATTTGAAATATTATTTCGTACTTGATGTTCTTCCATGCATATGTGACAATTTTCTTTTGTAAATTTAAAATAAAATTCTAATTTACTTTTATTGACACTACTTCTAGTATCACTCCTTTCTTTTTGTTGTTACTCATATTCAAAAACTGTCTTCATGATTATGTTGTATGATTCCATCTCATGACTAACTAAGGAATCATCAATCATATCATTTGATGTATCCATATCAACCATTAGGCTATATGTATCACAAGTAAAATCAACCATTTTCATTAGGGCAATTGTATCACAAGGTGCATTAACCATGTTCTCAATTTGATTCTTTTCAATTAATTTTAGTTGAAGTTCTTCAATAAATTTATCCTTTAGATAAATATTCTTTTCAAGATCAACAACTCGATTATCAAAGTCATGTAAGGAGTCTAGAAGCTCTTTAATTTATTGATTAACATGTTGTGAATGCTTTCCTCCTTTAGCCATTTTAGATTTTTCACTTGTCACACTCGCATGGAGTTGAAACAAACAAACTTATGGTGTTAATGTTGGAGAATAATGGCTAAATGCCATGATTTGTATTTGGTTTGAGTTTGTTAAGGAGAGTTGAGATATTATCTCAACTATTTAGATTGTGTAGTTAATATTGCTATCTATCTTAAGCTACTTGTAATTGTATTTATATTGTCATTATACTTAATACAAAAAAGTTTTGATGTGCATTTGATTTGCAATTTGGTATCAGATCTTGTACTAGCTTAAATCCCTCGTGGGATGGTCAGGAAGATGAAATAGAGAGTGGATTTTTTTGTACATTAAAGTACGTGTGTTTTATTCTTATTTTATTTTTCTTGTGTGAATATTTCTGTGTGCCTGTGGGGTTGATTTTTCTTGTGCTTCTCGTGAATGATTTTCTCTAAAGACGAGGAAGTGTGTATATCAGTGGGTTGGATTGCATGTTGTGGAGAAAGTTCTATGGAGAGAAAAAAAGAAAAAAGAAAAAAAAGAAACCACTAGGCAGGATCTAAATGTTGGATTGAAAACCATCAATCCAATATCCTAATTACAACGCTATGCAGTTTACCCTTGGGTGATTGATCTTTAACATCAAAGAAAGAAAGGAGGAGCATGTTGTCACCAATACTCTTTGTTTCCTATCATAAAATCTTTCCCGTGGAGAGACCATAGTTGCTTACAATCACGTTCATGTTGTTATGTGAATCGATCTATGTTGGAAATGAAATCTGCAAGGTGTTTTGACATGTTCCATCACACGGTACTCTTTATGAAGCCCGATGGTTAGATAAATAGTTAGTAAAAATATCTCACGACCAAATTATTTGAAATTTTGAGTATAGTTAGTAATGGTTGGATAAAATACACTCTCGTTCATATTGTGGATGTATGAGTGGTTATATATTTTTATATTTATTTTGGTTTGTAAAAATTCATTATGATGTAGAACCAATTAATTGATTAGAGTAACATAATTTCAATTAGTGGTTCTCAATGTTCCTCGGTACCAAGAGAACAAATCATTAATGGATTATGTCTACTTTCTATCATATGCTGGTGGGACTTGTTGTACTTCGGTGCTTCCATATCATCGGTTACAAGTTATCCATGCATATATTATTGTCTGTGTGTTTAAGAAGGTCAATTGTATGATTGACTCCTGAAAATATCCAATAATCAGATCATTGTCCTATATAACTGTCGAAATTTGCTCTTTGGGGGGATTTCACAGATGATAGTGTATCCATAGGATAATTAAGTGTTGAGGATATACTTTGGGGTAGTCAAGAAGTGTCAATCCTGCAAATATGTCAATAATGATATGAAGCGGTTATACCTTAAATGGATCAAGAGGTAGCTCAAAAGTGTGGATAAGAAAAGAGTGAAACCGAGTGATTGCAGAGTGGGTAGAGTTGCTAATGAAGACCCATCAGAAAAAGATGACAGATATGAATTGTATGTCGTTTCTATATTATAAAAACAAAAAATCGCATTTTTTCATTAAGGGGGAATGTTGGAGAATAATGGATAAATGCCATGATTAGTATTTGGTTTGAGTTTGTTAAGGAGAGTTGAGATATTATCTCAACTATCTAGATTGTGTAATTAAGATTGCTATCTATCTTAAGCTAATTGTAATTGTATTTATATTGCAATTATACTTAATACAAAACAATTTTAATGTGCATTTGATTTGCAATTGTTAAGTACTACTAATCATGCACCCCAAAGTGTGATTTTTACAATGATTTGATTTTGATGACTCATTTGAACTCCTTCTTCAAATTTTGTGTACGTCTAGCTTTTACAATTTCTACAATTGACTTGGAAAGTGTTAGTAAATGCACCTTTCTACAATTAAATGATTCAACCTTGTAAGCTTCAATTTCAATTAAAACTTAAGACCCAATAATGCACTTAAACGATCATTTCAAGAAACATATTATACATGGACCACAAATGATTATGACATTTGAACTTTTGATAATTCTCAATGAAAATTTGAGAAATAAATAACACATAGATCTCTTTGTTAAAATCTTTGGTTGATATTTTTTTGATGTCTTCTCATTGCATGTGTGTATAGTTGTATGAAAAATTGTATGTATGATTTCTGCATTTCAAAACTTGACACAAAGCATCATAAGTATTCATGAAAATCATCACACACAAACACCAAGTATACCATAGACCCCAAGTTTAGGACATTACTATCACAAAAGAACAACAACACACACACAAAAAAATATTATTTATTTTGCACGATAACAATTTCCTTTTGCATGAGGAAATGGTCCTCCTTTTGACCATGAAAAAAAATCTTTCCCGCTTCTTCTTTTTTAAATTTTAAAAGAATATGATTTACATTCATATTTAACTTTTACAATATCTTTGCAAAATGGGTTTAACAACATCCTTTTCACTATTTTGAAAAAAATATCTTATGCTTCTTCTATCAACTTTTCACTATTTTGTTTCTTCTTATGCTTCATCTGTCAAATTGTAGATAGAAAATATGAGCACTTTCACTATTTTGTTTCTTCTTATGCTTCATCTTTCAAATTGTAGATAGAAAATATGAGCACTTCCTTGTTATTATTTTTTGTGATTTTTGTTATTTTAACTATACTGGAAGGATTGAAAGCCTCGTGTGGTCCAAACATGACAATAGATTTGAATATATTGAATTTTCCACCAAGATTTGTATTTGTCATGGCCGCATCATTGGGGATTTTAACGAGGCTGAGCGTGCTCCCCTCAACAAAGAAATTTGAAAATGAGACAAAACCTTAAATGACTAAAAATCATCATTAAATATCTCTGTCACAAAATATGAAGATTCTGCTTCATGGAAAAATAATTTGCAAGTGATGTTGTACTGAAGAATAAATAAGATTATGCCAAAAGAAATTTTAGAATGCATAAGTGCAAATTCATGCTAAAGAATATAGTTAAGAGGGCCCATGGATCTCATTTCTTTACTTGAATAGCTACATGTTCTTGATCTTTAGGGAAATTGACTAAATGATTGTCTCTGTTTCCCAAGGCCATGGACTCCCTCATGCTCTTGATCTTTAGGGAAATCGACTAAATGATTGTCTCTGTTTCCCAAGGCCAGGGACTCTCTCTCTCTTGCTAGATCGATCATTGGAAATCCTATATTAAAAACAATAACATATTTTTACTAGATAATTGATAGATGGAATCATTTGATATATAAACAAGAAACTTATATCACACGAAACTTATATCACACTCACTTCACAAACATAGATTCTATATGGATGTATATTTATAATCTTTCTTTTTAACTTGTACACATAGCTATGTCTATAGAAAGGTAACTAGACCTATGTTCCTCTACCCGTATAGAGATCTCATGCTTCTAATCTCTACAAAGAATGAGATCAGCTTGCGAACAGGGTTGTATCTGGTAATGATGATCAGCTTGCGAACAGAGCTGTATCTGGTAATGGTAATGATGATCATCTTGCAAACATGGTTGTATCTGGTAATGGTGATCAGCTTGCAAACATGGCTGTATCTAGTAATGGTAATGGTGATCATCGTGCGAAGTTTTGGTAATGGTGATCAGCTTGAAAACATGTATTTACAAGCTCTACAAGCTCAAGCTCAACACGATTATGTCCGTCATTTACAAGATCGAAGATCACGGTGGTGAAGAACAAATAACAAGAGTCAAATCAGCAAGTGATAATTCTGAAGAACGAGTAACAAGAGTCAAATCAGCAAGTGATAATTCTGAATTAATTAATAATATAATGTATTAATTAATTAATACATTTATAAAATATTAATTAATACATTTCTAAATTATTAATATACAAATAAACTAATATATTAATCATATATTATTAGAGTTATAAAACAAATAATATTTAATACAATAAATACATTACTAAAATATTAATGCATTAAAAAATTATTAAAGTATTAATACATGAATAAAATAATACATTAAGAGTAGTAATGTATTACTCAAATATTAATACATTATTCATTAATGTAATATATAAATTAAAAAAAAAATGCATTAATGTATAATACAATGTATTAATTAATTGATATATGTAATGTATAAATTAAAATAGAAATTTACATTAATGTATAATACAATGTTTTAATTAATTAATACATTAATAATTTAATGTATTAATTAATTAATACATTTATAAAATATTAAGTAATATATTATTAAAATATTAATTCAATAATAAAGTAATATATTCATAATACATTCATAAAACAAATAACAATAAATGCATTAATAAATACACTACTAAAATATTAATACATTAAAACATTAATAAAGTAGTAATACATTCACCTTAGTAATGTTAATAATACATTATTAAAGTATTAATACATTAATATACTAATTGTCATTGACCATGGTTGATCGTGAACATGGTTTAGTATGGTTGACCATCCCCATGGCTCACCTTGGCTGACCATGTGGATACAATTATGGTGGGCCATGGTGATTATGCTTAACAAATGTTTACTTTGGCATTACTACATTGCAATGGTGATTATGTTTTGTTCATCACATTACAAAATTAGGTTTTCTCACGTTGCGATGACATTAGGTTTTGTCACATTGTGACGACAGGGAAATGTTCATTTGTTTGCGATGACACAGAAATGTTCATCACATTGTGATTATAGGGAGATGCTCATCAAAATGCGACGTTCATTTATGTTTGTCACATTGTGACGACATGACAATTTTCATCATACTACGATGATAGGGCTATGCCATAACATTGTGATAGTCATATATGTTCGTCGAATTACGATCGACATGTATGTTCATCACATTAAAAGATTACTATTTTCGATTTTAATACATTGCAATGTTGATTATGTTTTGATCATCACATTGCGACATTACGTTTTGTTTGTCACATTATGACATCAACTTGTATTCATCACATGACATTGTAAGGTGATGGTCATCAAATTATGATGAAGGTTTTTTGTTTGTCACATTATGGCATTGGAATAAGTTTGTCGCTGTCTCATAGAGGGCATATGTTCATCACATTGCGAGATCAAGAAGTGTTCGTCTCATTGCAATGTTGGCCTATGTCGGTCACATGATTACATTAGGTTGTGTACATCACATTGTGAAAATGGGTTGTGTTCATCCCATTGTGACATTTGGAAAGACAATGCAACATTAGGATATTTGTGTCAAATTACAATGTGATGATATGATTTCACATTGCAATGACAGGGCAAGGTTTGTCACATTGCGACATATATTTAAGTTCGTCACATTATGATGAAAGGGATATGTCATGATATTGCGACAAAAGGTCTATCTTCATCACATTGCAATCGAGATATATGTTTGTCACATTGCGATGAGAAGAAAATGTTCATCACATTGCGACGACAAGGAAATGTTCATTACATTGTGATGATAGGAAAATGTTAATCCCATTGCGACGATAAGGAAGTTCTCATCATATTGTGATGAAAGGGCTAAGTTCGTCAGATTGTGATCAACACATATTCTCATCACATTGTGAAGTTTATATATGTTCATCACATTGTGAAGTCCATATATGTTCATCACATTCAGACGTTACTATGTTTGGTATATTGCAATGCTCCTATGTTCGATGCATTGCGATGTATGGAAATGTTGACACATAGTGACATCAAGATATGTGTGTCACATAGAAAGGAGAGGAAATGTACATCACACTATGACGAGAAGACGATGTGCAACACATTGTGATGCTTGGAACTGTTTGTTAGATTGTGACATGACTATGTTCATTAGATTGCAATGTGCTCTTCCCATTGTGATGTTTGCAAAGGTCTGTCACAATGTGATGTCAGGATATGTGTGTCAGATTTAAACATGAAGATATGTTGTCACATTGAGAAGATAGGGAAATTCTCATCAAAACACGACGTTCATTTATGTTCGTCACATTACGATGACAGGGTAGTGTTCATCATACTACGATGATAGGGCTATGTCATAACATTGTGATCATCATATATGTTCATCAAATTACAATCGAGATGTATGTTCATCACATTGTGACGTTCATATATGTTTGTCACATTACAACATTACTATTTTTGGCATTACTACATTGCAATGTTGATTATATTTTGATCAAAAAATTGCGACATTATGTTTTGTTTGTCACATTATGACATCAACTTTTATTTTTCAGATGACGTTGTAAGGTTATCGTGATCAAATTACGACGAAGGGTTTTTGTTTGTCACATTATGACATTGGAATAAGTTTTTCACTATCCGATAGATGAGATATGTTCATCACATTGCGAGATCAGGAATTGTTCGTCTCATTGCAATATTGGTCTATGTTGGTCACATGATTACGTTAGGTTGTGTACATCACATTGTGAAAATGGGTTGTGTTCATCCCATTGTGACATTTGGAAAGACAATACGATGTCAGGATATGTGTGTTAGATTGCAATGTGATGATATGATTTCACATTGCAATGACACGGCAATGTTTGTCACATCGCGACATATGTTTAAGTTCATCACATTATGATGAAAGTGATATGTCGTCAGATTGCAATGACAAGGCTATTTTCATCACATTGTGATTGACATATATGTTTTTCACATTACGATGAGAATGAAATGTTCATCACATTCCGATGACAAGGAAATGTTCATTACATTGTGATGATAGGAAAATGTTCATCAAATTGCGATGACAAGGAAGTGCTCATCAAACTACAATGAAAGGGCTATGTTCGTCACATTGTGCTCAACACAGATTCTCGTCACATTGTGAAGTTCATATATGGTCATCACATTGTGAAGTTCATATATGGTCATCACATTGTGAATTCCATATATGTTCGCCACATTCAGACATTACTATGTTTGGTATATTGCAATGTTCCTATGTTCGACACATTGCGATGTATAGAAATGTTGTCACATAGTGACATTAGGATATGTGTGTCACATAGAAAGGAGAGGAAATGTACATCACAATGCGACAAGAAGATGATGTGAAACACATTTTCACACTTGTAACCATTTGTTAGATTGTGACATAACTATCCACGTTGGGATGACATGCCTATGTTCATCAAATCACGACGTCAATTTATGTTCATCACATTGCAATGTTAATATGTTCAATAGATTGCAACATTACTATGTTCATTAGATTGCAATGTTCTTTTCCCATTGTGATGTTTGGAAAGGTAATGTAATGTCAGGATATGTGTGTCAAATTGAAACGTGATAATATGTTGTCACATTGCGATCATAGGGCAAGGTTCGTCATAATGTGATGATAAGGTTATGTTCATCAGATTGCGATGATAGGGATATCTTCATGACATTGTGATTGACATATATGTTTGTCACATTGCGATGATAGGGAAATATTTATCACATTACGATGACAAAGAAATGTTCATCACATTGCGACATTAATTTATATTCATCATAGTGCGATGAGAGGGTAGTGTTTGTCATACTATGATGATAAGGATATTTTCATCACATTGTAATCATCATATATCTTCGTCACATTACGATCGACATATATCTTCATCTAATTGTGACATCCATATATGTTCATCACATTAAGACATTACTATGTTTGGTAGATTGCAACGTTTCTATGTTCAAAATATTGCGACATTTGGAAATGTTTTCATTGGGATGTTACATTTATTTCCACATTGGGATGATATGCATATGTTCGTCAAATTGTGATGTCAATTTATGTTCATCACATTGCGATGTTACTGTGTTCACCATATTAAAACATTATTATGTTCGTCATCTTTCAACATTATGACATTTTTTATCGTGTGATGTTACTATGTTTGACACATTGCAACATTATTATGTCCACCATGTTGTAACTTCTGGTTTTGTTCATCATATTGTAATGTAAGGGCATGTTCATCGCATGACAAGGTTGTGAGGGCATGTTCATCGCATGACAAGGTTGGTTTTTGTTCGACACATTATGAAAAGGAAGTTTTAGTGAAGTTCAAAAAAACAAATCTAGCAAAGTGTTTCCTTTATGAAAAATATAAGAACTTTGAACTGATGTGATGTATTACTTATAGAGAAACATAGAATTATACTTGTTCTAATAGAAAAATTTAATTAGTATAATAACTAAGAAAAATTTAATTAGCATAATAACTAAAAAGATGTATTCCACAAATTCATTCACTTCCTTAAGAAGAATTGAAAATGGCTAACGCTATATCCCAAATATTAAAGATGATTTTTAGAGTGCACTATCATTCGCCACAAATATTATAAAGACAACCTACACTAATATTCTTTCACGCTAATTTCTTCATAGAAAAGTTATGCCAGTAGTTGACGCACTTTTAAACATATTGTTTATTTCCTAATATCAGAGGAAGGAGTCGAGGATAACAAATATTAAATATATTAATAGCAGGTCGTGGTTGTACATTGAGTTTTTTTTTCATTGCCAACAAATTTCTTCCATTTATGAGAACCCGGATTACCCAGGACGAGTCCAGTCTTATTTTCTGGAATAACGGAGTTGTATGCTCATCACTGGCCTTTCAATATTGTGATTTAAACCAGATACAATTGATCATTCTGGACAAATCTTCTCAAACAATCTTTTAATTATGAACCAAACGCTATATTTCAAGTAATAGAATAATTATCCACTACATGACCTGTACTGTGCACGTGCGAACCTCGAGAATAGATTAAAACCTCAAAATAAATTTATGTCAACATATATGCCATTTATCATGTTGTAGGTCACAATGGATGAAGGGTAACTAATTGAGTGAAAGAAAGAAATTATTAAACAGTACGAGCTGAGATTGAAGAAATAAACGAGTGTAGAGCTGTGTTAACTATACAAAATATTTTGTTATCTGGGAAGCTGAAGACGCAATTGAACATGAAGAAATATAAAAAATAATTTGTTTTATCGGAAGCTAAAAATGCAATGGAGCAGTAAGAAAGTATGCAAATTTGAGATTTTTGTGATTTATTAAGCTGGGATTATCAATAATTTCTCACTTGTAGACAATATCCGAGTCCCTACTCACCGGAAATTTGTAAAGCATTGTGGGTGGAAGGCTAATGCCTGTCTTGGCGTTCACCTTCCAGAACGATAGTGAAATCATCCGCTGCACCAATAACAAAAACGATAGCGAAATCATCCATATCCATGTTCAGAGATCCGCTGCACCAATGACAAAAAAACATAGCAAAAAAATATGATCATATTTGAAAAGCATGCCCAATGGGTAATCAACCAAAACTAAAAATAACATTAAAAAAAGTTAACACATACATGAAAATGCCTCTTCTGTAGCCTGCCTGGAAATATTTATAATCACACATCAAAGCCAAGCGAAAAACTCGCTAAATGAAATTCCAAAGCTTCAAAGTTCACCAGAAAAAATTATCATTGAACCTGTAAAACAAAACGCCCACAAGAAGAGAGATGAAACGTCGGATAAACGTGGCATCCAGAGTAATTATACCAGGTGGTGTTGGAATTAATGCCTCCTCCCACTTTCTTGGCATAAAAGTGTAAATTAAACCGCTTTGTGTTAATACTTTAATTTTTGTTAATCATTTAGTCGTGGAAATCAATTAGCTATTAAAGTAATTTTTAAATATGAATAGGTAAATGTAAAAAAATGAACACATAAATGAATGTCTTTATAATAGCTAGGAAGTTAATGATTGAAATCACAACCATTTATTTTCTGTGACGGGTAAGAATATTCTAGAGATATTTAATCATGTCCATAGAAAACTTATTAAGCACTAAACACCTATTAAATGTGCCCATTGCCAATATGTGTATGCCTTTCGGTGGAAATAGAACTATATGAGACTGCCTCGGGTATCCTGAATAATTTCTTGTTCAACGTAATAATAATAATAATAACACTGCGAGGCCTAGACTCATATACAACATGGTGTTTCCATAAATATGGTTGGCCCAAAATAACATTACAAAATTTAAGAGGAGAAACATCTCACAATACCTCGTCTCTGAAGGGATTGATGTCGGATGACAAACAACATTATTGGCTGGCACGGATGTCTCTTCCTTTGTGGATCCATCCGATGGTGTAGGGTTGTGGGTGCATCATTGTTGTTCGGGCAAGTCGCTTGACAACCCCCGTTGAGATGAGGTTCTTCTGGCTACCTCTATCAATGATGAAGTGCAGTGAGGTACCCTTCACCCACATCTGTGAATGAAAAATGTGCTCTCCTTCCTCTGGCTCGTCTGGTTCACCGGGCTTGAGCTTGGTGGTAGTAATGGTAGCAATGGGTTATGCGTCAATGATCTGTCTCCCCCTTTCTGGTTCTGACTCAGAGTCGAAACCCACATCTGATTCAGAGGCTTTTACCTCAGCCACCAGTGACTACTTTGAGCAACAATAAATAATGTTATGCCACGGGCTCTTATGGAAGTCACACCACTTCCAAGTATCTTTATTTTTCTTTCTGGTGTCGTTCTTTGCTTGTGACTAGTTTTCCTTAGGTCATCCATCTTTGCTCTGTCCTTTGTTCTACAGGTTGGGGCCACCCTTTCTTGAATTTTTTTATGAGGGGTTCCCAGGCCAAAATTGTCGTGTCTTTTGTTTTTAGATTTTGCTCGATTTTGACGACATATTGGTAGGTTGTGCCCAAGGAAGAGACGTCCAAAAAATCCATTTCGGCCTTGATGTATCTATGAATACCGCCGCAATACTTGAGCACCATATTTCGCTCAGAATATTTGATACCCAACTTGGTCTGCAAGGTATGGAATATATTTGTGAACTCAGGCACTGCGTGGTCTCTTTCCTTCCACAGTGTGGTCCATTTTGTGTACAGGTCACCATAACTTCCAACATGATCTAGTATTGTTCCTTAATAGCATCCCTAAAGGAATCCCAAGTGATCATGACTATAAATAATGAGGGTTCCCTTGATTCCTTTTGCTCACAAAAAGTTTCCCACCAATCTTTGACATGGGGAACAACTTTGAGGAGCAAAAAAGTAATATTTTCTCTATTCAAGAAGTTATGGACAAAGAAATACACTTCTAGCAGATTCAACTATGTTTATACAACATCGACATCTATCTGACCTTCAAATATAGGAATATTGAAGTTGATTTGTACCTTGAAGGGGGCGGCTCTTTTGTTTGAGGAAGATGTGTCCCCTGTTGGTAGCCACCAAAGGATTTGCGCCAAACTATCCATCATATCATTCCTTTGTTGTGTGAGGGGTTCTTTGAGAAAATTTTTGAAGGAATCTTGTGTCCCATTGTCTTTCTTTTCTCCTACCATGAGAGGTCTCTTGGGCATGCGAGAGATTTTATCCTCAACAAAACAAGCTCGAGACCCAATTTTTTGTACCCTAATCTTGTTGGGGACATGCATTAAAAAAGACAAGGAGAAGACCACTCTGATACCACTGATCCAGAATTTTTGAGAAGAATGAAATGAATACAGATTATTATCAAAATATGGTTAACACAAAATAGCACATACATAACAAAGCTAGTATCTATTTAATAAGGAAATAAGGTGAAACTGTAAAATGCTGAAGAAAACAAGATTGCTAGAATGGTGGCGATTTATCTCTGAGAAGAGATGTGATGATTGCACTCATTCACAACAAGTTGATTACAATGAGGCTTTGAAGTCATTTTTACAATAAAAAATAATTTCAAAAACCCTAGACTTCCAAAAACCTAACCCTAGAAGATGAAGCGAAAAAATTCATGTGGACCCCATTTGGGTAAGTTAGTACATCAAATCCCTAGGGTCGTAACTTTTGCATATGATCTTCATTTTAGGCGCACAATATCCCATTGGAAAGTTTTATCCGAGAACTACACATGTTGTTGTCAAAATTTGAATTTGATTATATTTCAACCATGACAAGTCCTAAAAATGTTGTTTAGGGCCTCAAAATGGTCGTGGAAGTTAGGGACCTGAAAACTAGGAAAAAAATGCCAAACTAAAAAACTGTCAAAATGAGCCAGTTGGAATAGGTAGGAGGCCATAAACATCCATCTGAATCAATTTCCTAGTGTAAACGACCCATGATACCACCATTTGTGAGCTTCTCCTTCAATGTGAAGGGTAACATAATTGATTTATTCTTCCTCAGTCATTGGGTTAAGTTGGAGGTAGGTGTTCAACTTATATACCCATGTTCTCGCTAATCTCTTGGTGGACCAATCAAAGAGAGGGATAATCAAACTTCCCACCTTGCACATGAGGTCAAATTTCTATTGGCCCTACACTCCTCTGTTCCACTCCTTAGGTCTGTACATATGTTTAAGGCCGTAAAAGTCATTATAGGAAACTTTTTTATGGATATATTCATCGATCGTATCATACTCTCTCTATGATATGCTAATATTAAGCCCCTGATCATGTTTCTCATGTGCTCCTACAGGCTTCCCTTTCAAGATATATGGTAATAAGGGCCTATGAATTCCTAGTCTCCTAGTCTAAGCTAGGGTATGGTTATTTCTACTCTCCATGTGTATCTTGTCACCCCAATGTGATCCACTAGGTCCACCTTAATCTGTACCATTCATAATCCCATGTTGTCCCACTATCTATGTGAGTACTTAAAGGGTCTACTGCTAGAACCTTGTTATCTCTGACTGTCTTTAGGATGCCTCATTCTATCCCTTGACCATATCTATTAATATTTGGAGCATAGTCCCTTAAGGTTTGTCTCCCATGCTTCCCTCTGGCTCTGACTTTGCTTGGTTTTCTCTTGTTTCTATTTCCAATGATTCTTGAGAGATATGTCCTCCATGCCCCTTTCTTCTAGGCATAAATGTAGTGACAGGATGGCATAACTACCAACATTGATACCACTGTAACGTCCCAAACAAGGATAGGTGGGGTTATATTGTTTTTTTGGTGCCAAATTGTTATTTCTTCTTAGGAAAAAGTGCCAAATACTTATATTAATGGTGTTGTTAACTTATTTCAAACAATTTGCTCAAATAAGAATATTTCCAAACAGATTGCATGAATCCATTACAAAAGAAATAGTGAATATAACCATTACATATTATTATGGATGAAAACTCCCAAAAATCTTAGCAATACAATCATATCTAATGGTTGTAATAATAACCACAAAATACTCCTAAGCACACAAATCTAATGGTTTCTAAGCAATAGTAAAGTATACTACATAAACAACAAGAAATCTGGAATGATGCCAATGATCTGATGTCCAAGGATTTCAAAGCCCAATCCTTCTCTATATACTCTGCAAATGACCATTGTAACCCTCATAACCTAAATATAGTGAACTACTACAACCCCATATTCATAGAGGTCCTTGCAGGATGATTGTGGGACGTCTAGTGAGGCTTCAGGATACAACTCGTGCTCGACCCACATAGGTGTCTCCTTTCCTAGTTGTGTGAAACCCTCATGGAACTGGTAGATCTGATGATCAACCTCCTCTAGAAAAATGCCACAAACCCCCTATGCAAGCCGATATGCCTTCAAAATATCTCGAAGATGAGACCAGACACCACAACAAACTCAAATGAGGACTCCAAATGAATCCTCCTCATTTTCTAGCTAGGGTGGATATTGCACCACTAAAACTAAAAGGTAGAGGATTGAAGATATGGTTCATGAAGGAATGAAAGGTAGTTGGTGAGTTAGTCAGCCTAAAAGGAATGAATACAAACTCATACTTCCCATAGTGAAACCCGAGTGATTATGGATATCCTCATCTCTGACTCGAATATGGTAGTATCTAGATCGCATATCAACCTTTGAAAAGTACACCGCCCCATGAAACTTTTCAATCAAATCATCAATCTTGGGCATTGGGCATCAATTTTTGATGATTTTCTTGTTTAGTGCCCTCTAAGCTATGCACATCCTCATAGTGCCATATTTTTTCTTAACTATCACAATTGACAAAGTGAAAGGACTATAGCTAGGGCTGATATGTCCCATATCTAACAATTCCTTTATGGGCTTCTCTATTTCATCCTTGAATCTCTTTGGATGCCTGTACGGGGTGGTTATCATGGGCTTCGTCCCCTTTTCTAAATCAATGACATGATCAAATATTCTGCTATTTGGTCTCACTACTTGCAATGGATTGAACACTCTTTCATTCTTTCCAAGTAATCCTTGGATATATGCAGGGTAATGCTGGTGATCCTATGATGGAGTCTCCATGGTGATCAGGATCTCTGTTGCGTAGGCCATGTCCCCGTGTCTAAAAAGGGCCTTCATTCACTCATTAGACATGATCTTCGGGGAACCTTTCAACATACCTCTTACAATGACTCGCTTTCAACCGTTGTTCTAGAACTCCATCCTCATGAGTACAACCATTGAAATCCTAACAACACATGAGTTTATTCTATATCTACGACACAAAATTCATCGATCAACGTATAGTTTCCCAATGTTACACAAAATCCCCTTATCCTGTGAGAACACATCATGTTGTACACATCTACTACTACCACATTAATTCCCTCAAAATCCTTCGCAAGTTTAAAAGTGCAACATCAATGAAATTGTGGGTGGCTCCACCATTAACCAATGTTGTAACCCTCTACACCTACAAAATACCTCTGACCCTAAAGGTGTAATACTTAGGGATTCTCGAGAGTGTGGAAATTTTCACTCCCTTGTGGTTATCCTATAATGGAATATATTATGTATCATGTGAGGGCTCCCCATTGTCCTATCTAATACCCTCATTATCATTGTCATCCTCCTTGTTGGAAACTACCTCAATATAATGGAATTTACCTTTTCCCATACATCGATGACCCATTTCCCATGACTCCTTGCAATTGTATAAAAGGTTATTCCTCCTTAGTTCTCGTCGAGTTTCTTGATCCATACCATCCTTCCCTATCCATGCCTTTTGGGGAAACTTCATCTTCTTACCCACTTGAGGGGTGAATGGTTTTGTTGGCACCTTCTTGGAAACTATGTTTCTCATGTCCTGAGTTCTCATGATGGCCTTTTGTAATGTTGTTGTTCTAAAGTACTTCACCCATCCTCTCAAGGGTTCAAGTAGATACTCCATGAATAAAACACCAACCTTTGTTGAGGAATATCTATCCGCATAAATTCCATCCTCTGAAAATTGGTGATGTATGCTTCTATTGTATGTGTCTGTCTCAGCTGTGCTAACTCCCTGAAGTGCATCTCATGGTCCTTATTTTCAAAACTATCCATCAAAATTTGAGTGAATTTCACATATGAAGTGATGATGTCATGTCCTAGTGCCACCTACCCATGATACCACCATTCATTAGCTTCTCCTTCCAAATGAATGGTGGCATACTTAATTTCTTCTTTCTCAGTCATTGGGTTAAGTTGGAGGTAGGTTTCCAACTTATGTACCCATGCTCTAGCCATTCTCTTGGTGGACCAATCAAAGGGTTGGATAGTCAACCTTTACACCTTGCACATGAGGTCAAAGTTTTGTTGGCCATGTGCTCCTCTGTTCCACTCATTATGTATGTAATTTTGTTTTTGAGGTTGCAGAAGTCATTATAGGAAAATTTCTCACGTATAATTTATCTATCGTATCATACTCTCTATATGAGGTGTTAATATCAGTCCTCTGATTAGATTTCTCTTGTGCTCCTATAGGATTCCCTGTCAATAATTGTGGTAGTAAGGTCCTAGGAATCCTTAGGATCCTTCTCTCATATAGGTTATGGTTATTGCTACTCTCTATGTGTATCCTGTCACCCCAATGGGATCCACTAGGTCCACCTTGATCTGTACCATTCATATTCCCATGTTGTCCCATTAGTTGTGCGAGCACTTATAAGGTTTGTTGTTGGAACTTTGTTGTCTCTTCCTCTCTTTAGGATGGCTCGTTATGTCCCTTGACAAGATCTTTTAATATTTGGAGCATAGTCCCTTCAGGGTTGTCTCGCAAGCTTCCCTTTAGCTCTGATTCTATTTGATTTTATCTTGTTTCTCTT
>JASDQU010012550.1:167939-201393 GCA_032191745.1 Picea mariana
AAAACCTCTTGGAACCAGTATATTTGGCGATCAACCTCCTCCAGAAAAATGTCACAAATTCCCTGCACAAGCTGATATTCCCCCAAACTCTCTGCAAGATGAAACTAAACACCACAATGAACTCAAATGAAGACTCCAAATGAATCCTCCTCTTTGTCTAGCTAGGATGGATATTGCACCACCAAAACTAAACTGAAATAGAAGGAGTTTTCCAACCCCTAATGAAAACTTGTCTAAAGGATCACATTAAAAAGAGATTATAAAATATAATGCCAAAGTGAAGGGTTACCCCTCTATTTATTGTCCCTTTTGAACGTTCTCGATGTTTCCCCTTTTTGACCAAGTCAAACCCTTACTTTATTTTCCCTTCAATTCCAATTAAATATAATTATTTATTTTCTTTAATGTCACTTTTAGGATTTGTTATTCTTCTAACATAGTGACACCAAATAAACCAGCTTGTCACAATAAATAAATAATATAATATAAAGACATTAAAATAATAAATAAAAGTAAAATTAAACATTCATGTAGTAAAAGGTCATGACTAAAAGTCATGACTCTTCATAAAACCATAAAGGGCATATATATAGGAAGGCTCTATCTTTGTAATATCATCATCTATTATCAATTATTATTATATATAAATCTTCTTATGCATTCTGAGTAAGTTTTTCTTTACAAAATCTTTGTGTCTCTCACATTGGTATTAGAGTTGGTCGCTCCTCCATATCACAATCAATTCCCTCCACTTCTCCCATCCGAGACCTGCACCTACTCTTCAAAATTCTCCATGCACCCCTCTCTCATGCATCACTCCCACACTCCCTCCTTCTCTTTATCCTCGCGCAACCCCCTCTCCCATACACTCCACCCCACATCCTTCCACTGTAAATTATATAGAATTATTTTCAAATAACTAAAAAGGGGATATTCCAAACAAGTTCAAAATTATAGAAAAATACTCACCCACAAACACCAGAGGGATGTCAGAATTAAAAACTCAAGTGGAAAAAATAGACTATGAGTATAAAATCATTAGAAAATCACTCAAAAAGTCAATACAAAAAACTCACGACGAGTTACTAGAAGAAATGAGGCTCAACAATGAGGCACTCAAAAAAGAGTTGACCCATAATTTCAAAGAAAAAATTTCAACAGAAGTTAGAATCAAATTAAAAAAAGGCATGTATAATCTAAAACAAGATCTTAAAGACGATATTTTTCAAGAACTCGGGGTTAACATACAACAAGGTTTGGGAAAATTTTAACGAGAAATAAATGACGATTTGCAACAAAGCGTGGTTGTGATGACACAACATCAGGAAGAAAATCTTAATGAGATTTTGAAATAAATAAAAGGCCAAGGGCACCAACAAGACACCCAACAAGAAACAAGTGACTCAGGAACATATAACACAACACCCCCACCACCAACCCTGGCACCACCTCCCTACAATTCAAATTCCAAACCTTTATCACAACATCAACCCTTAATGATTTATCCTCCGAAAGCCAAAATTGAACTATCAAAATACAATGAAGGTGATAACCAATGTGTGGCTTGGTTTAGCAAAAATGAAGAATATTTCCATATATAAAATATTACAGTCGATGAAGCAAAGGTCAAATACGCATCGATGTACCTCGAAGGAACTGCATACAATTGGTATCTATGGTGGAAATGAAGAATTCAGTCATATAATTGGAATTCTTTCTAAAATGATTTTTTTAAATATTCCAAGGCATCTCGAAAAAGTATTTGTTTTTCAAAACTCACCATATTACAACAAAAAGGCAATGTAGATGAATTTATGCATCAATGGGAATCTCTCGCCACCCGAGTATTTGGATTATTTGATGATCAATTATTCCATTCTTACATAGGTGGTCTCAAATCACATATCCAATATGAGTTAATATTACATGAGGTTACTGCGATAGAAATACACAAGGAAAAAGCTGCAGAAGAAACAATAGAAGGCCAATCAATATTCAACAAGGTTTACTCAAGAAGGAGGGTACCTTAGACCACAGTAAATGACAAATACATACCACCCAATCTATGTGAAGATAAAAGAATAATTTTAGAGTCTCGAAGGATAAAAGAAGGACATTGTAAACAATGTGGAGAGAAATGGGACCTTAGACATAGATTTTAGATGGAAGATCACTCAAAAAAATTGTACATTTATGAAGCAGAGAAAGATGACGAATCAGACTCAACAAAATCAACAAATGAAGAAATGGAAAATTTCCAAAATGACACCTCATAACTCATAGAAGATGACATACCAATAATATCGCTTGTAGCCATCACAGGCATTACCCAACCACAAACTCTCAAATTAAAAGGACATATCAAAAATGATAATGTCATCGTACTAATCAAGACTAGAAGTACTCACAATTTCCTCAATATCAAGATTGGAAGGAAACTCAAATTATTTGTTTATCTAGTTCCAGATATGAAATTAATGGTTGTAGATAACAAAAAAAATGGAAATTATGGAAAATGCCATAAGGTGAAATTCCAAATCCAATATTTTAATTTGCAATCAAAACTTTACATTGTCCCTCTGGGAGGAGTACATGTGGTTTTAGGATTCCAATGGTTACAGACCTTGGGTGCATACTCAGTCAATCACCAAGAACATTTCATCCAATTCAAGTGGCAAGGGAAACATTATAAATTAAATGGTTTTCAACCTCCACAAACACAAGTTGTGTCGTCACAACAAATGAAAAAATGAATCGAAAAGGAACAACCACATACTTCATCCAATGCCACAACATAGAAATACAAGAATATGAATAGGATGACTCCAGAACATCATATGTCCAAAATATAATTCAAAAAAATAAGAACGCATTTGAAGACCTTGCCATGGGGTTACCGCCTCAAAGAAGAATTGAACATATAATTAAAGTTAAATGAGGATCAAGCCTAGTCAAGGTTAGACCATACATATACCCTCATCACCACAAAACAAATATTGAAATATTAGTCCAATACCTATTAAAATGTGGTGTCATCACAAAAAGCAAAAGTCCATATGCAGCTCAAGCAGTGTTAGTTCGAAAGAAAGATGGATCTTTCAGATTATGCATAGATTACTAAGGGATAAACAAAATAACAATTAAAAAAAAAAATCCATTCCGTTTATTGATGAAATGTTGGGTGAACTTCACAGAGAAAGATATTTTTCAAAACTTGATTTAAGATCTGGGTACTATCAGATTAGAATCAAACTAAACGATGTAGCCAAGACTTCTTTCCAGACACACGAAGGACACTACGAAATTGAAGGTGATGCCTTTTGGGCTAACTAATTCCCCCACCACTTTCTAAGTGAAAATGAATGAATTATTTCACCCATACTTACGGAAACATGTCTTAGTTTTTTTCGATGATATCTTAGTGTATAGTAAAACATGGGAGGAGCAAATGAAACATTTGGGAAAAGTGTTATCTCTTCTGGAGGAAAATCAATTCTATGGCAAAATGTAAAATTGTGCATTTGGAAAGGAGGAAGTAGAGTACCTTGGTCACATCATATCCAAAAAAGGAGTCAAATTATACCCCAACAAAATCAGGGAATTCACAGAATCGCCTAAAACCAAAAACATATCCAAGTTACGAGGATTTCTAGGATTGGAAGGATACTATCAAAGATTTGTCAAGAATTATTCTCATTTAACCATCCCTCTAACAAATCTACTTAAGAAAAACTCCTTCCAATGGTATGTGGAAGCACAAAAATGTTTTTAAAACTTAAAAAACATTATTTCCACAACCTCGGTATTAGAAACACCTGACTTCTACAAACCCTTCATCATCATGTATGAAACATTAGGGAGAAAACTGATTGTATTTCATGAATGAGGCTTCTTATTAGGCTGGTTGGGAATCTACTGCAACCAAAGGTCACTTTTTTTTTAATACAGAAGGGTGTCCCCACCTGAAACATCTACCGAAAAAGTTACCCTTAATTAAAAATATCACGTACCCTTCATTCATATCTCAATATCACACCCCATTTTTGGAATTGGAGCAATATTGATGCAAGATGGTCACCTAATAGCTTTTGAGAGTGGGAAATTAAATCAAACAGAATGTTTATGATCCAATTACAATAAGGAAATTCTTACCATAATGCATGCATAAAAAAAATGGCACCAATATCTATTGGGAAGTAAATTCTTGATACGCACAGATCATAACGGTCTCGAGTACTTGTTACAACAGAAACATTTTCAACCAAACAACAAAAGCGGATAGAGAAAATTACCATGTTTTATATGGAAATTCTACATAAAAGAGGAAAATACAATGATGCGATTGATGGCCTATCATGAAAAGATGAAGAAATACAATTTTTTTCACTATCAATAGCCATTGTAGAATGGTTGGATGAAATCTAAAATGAGGATGCAAAAAATCCATAGAATTTCTCTATAATCAACAATTTAAGTCAATATCCTAAGTCCAAATGGAAAAACGATGTCTTATGGTATAAATGGAGAATCTACTTAAATTCCAACTCAATATTTAAAACCAGGTTTCTTCAAGAATCTCATGATTGCCTAGCTGCAGGTCATGTAGGATTTTTCAAAGCATACTATAATGCACAAGGATCATTTTTTTGGGAAGGGATGAGTGCAGATATTCGAAAATATGTAGCAGAATGTGATCTTTGTCAAATGAACAAGAATGAAAATGTATCAACCCCTGGGGTACTCCACCCATTAGACATTCCCAACCAAAAATGGGAAGAAATTTCAATTGATTTCATTGAAGGACTTCCCATATATGATAGAAAAGATAAAATATTAGTAGTAGTAGACAGACTAACTAAATATGCACACTTTATTGGAGTAACGAAAATGTATTCAACAAAACAAATGACTGAAATATTCTGTAAAAATATTTACAAACTACATAGGTTCCCTAAGGTCATCGTTAGCAATAGAGATGCCAGATTTAAAGGGAATTTTTGGAGAGAATGTTTCAAATATATCAAAACCTCTCTCAATATGAGCTCATCTTACCACCCTAAGACAAATGGCCAAATATAAGTCATCAATAAATGTTAGAAGCCTATCTTCATTGTTTTATCTCCGACAAACAAAATAAATGGTTTCAACGGTTGCACCTTCCTGAGTGGTGGTATACCTCCACTTATCACACATTAGTTAAAATGACACCTTTCCAAGATCTTTATGGTTACGAACCTCCATCATGGAAGGAGTTGGACACAAACCACTTAAAAGTTGCGTCAATAAAAGACCATATAGACAAAAGTGAGAAAATCCTCCAGTTACTCAAAGAAAACTTAACAGTAGCAAGGAACCGAATGAAGCAACAAGTTGACCAAAACCGAATAGAAAGAGAGTTTGAAGTAGGAGACTGGGTATTTGTGAGAGTTCAACCTTACAACCAGTTATCCCTTAAACAACATGGGAAGAAGAAATCGGCTCCAAAATTTTATGGACCATATCAAATAAATAGAAAAATCAATCACGTAGCCTACCAATTGGATTTACTAGATAAAAGTCATATCCAGACTATATTTCATGTATCATGCCTAAAGAGAGTCTTGGGACAACAAAAAAAGGCACAAACTATACTTCCTATGTTGGATGAGGAAGGAAGAATCATTTTAGATCCCAAATCAATTATCGCCACCCGGGAAAAGAGATTACGTTATCGAGTAATCAAGGAATATTTGATTAAATGGAAAAATCTATCGAAAGAAGATGTTGCATGGGAGTCAAAGAAATTTCTCAAGTTACCTCCTTATTTATCATTTCCTTGAGGAGAAAGAAAAATTTAAGGTAAGGGCAATGTCACAATAAATAAATAATATAATATAAATACATTAAAATGATAAATAAAAGTAAAATTAAACGTGCATGTAATAAAAGGTCATGAGTAAAAGTCATGACTCTTCATAAAACCATAAAGGGCATATATATAGGTATGCCCTATCTTTGTAATATCATCATTTATTATCAATTATTAGTATATATAAATCTTATTATGGATTCTAAGTAAGTTGTTCATTACAAAATCTTTGTGTCTTGCACACTGCTTGACTCCCTTTTTTTTTATTGACTATAGCCTATGAGAGTCGTCTAGGCTATTGAGCCATCCTATGTCAATTGGAAGGGGACATTACATGATATCATAACTCATAAGTAGAGTGAAAGGATGAAATCCATTCCAATGGATGAACATCAACAAAAAACATCATATCCTTGGTATTGAGTCAAGGCAAAGTGAATTTCTATGTATCATCATGGTATCCTCTTTCGATTTCTGAATTTGTTTTCCTTGGCTTGAATAGTTAATGGCTCACATTCTCTCAATGAAGAAATCCTATGAGACATATGACTTGATATTACCATGTGCCTCATTTCTTTACATCTAGTGATAATCACTTCCTGCAAGCTTTCTCATAAGGCCCTCATACAAAAGGTTTCCATCTTCATTGACCATTCACTCACTTGCGGGATGTAGAAAATCTTCAGTAGGAACCAACACAAGATGAAATCAACAACCTATGGGCCACTGTTGTGGAGCCTTTTTATGAAATATAGTGAGTGAAGCCTTAATCCCTTCAGTAGTCAATGCCTTGGCTGTAGAGAGTCGGTTTCAAATTCTACCATACCAAAAAATAACTATAGTACATGGACAACATGCCCACTGCACAATGAGACGTCATAGCTAGACAATGGACATGAAAAAAGAGAGAAAGAAACAATTTCAATACGAGGTCAAAGAAAACCTTAAAGTATAATCTATTTAAAATTTAGGCTAAACTCTTTAGACATATTTTATGGAAACATTGTAAGTTTTCTAAAACATTGAAGTTAAAATAGGAAAAAAATGTTTATTTATCTACAAAACGAATAGAAAAATACTTAAAAATAGCTTGTTGTTTTCATCTTTCATCTCCATTATAAACATAAGAATATCATATTTATTGTTAAAATGATTAAAAAAATCAACAAACTCCAATTTTTAATGGGTCACATTTCTTTACAACCTCTCAAAAATAAAAATACAAACAACTTTCCTAAACTCCATAATGCCATGACTAAAGCTAATACTTCAACTGAAATCAATAAAAGTGTTTTCAACACCCCAAAATAATTGTCATAAACCCACTTGTGACCGCAATCAAAGATTGCATTTTAATCGGAATAAAATACGGAGACAAAATTTCCTCACCGACTTCTTAAAACCCCCGAGAGTCCAAAATCTCCATGCTCAGCGAGTGCACACGAATGTTGTCGGTCAACCTATGTTTATTTATGTTTCATCTTTGTTTATTCCTTGTCATATTGAAGATCATGGAATATCAAGCTTTACCTATACCTTGAAGGGGATTGCATGGCTGCCTGATGAAGATGCTTCTCTCGTGCGAAGCCGTCAAAGGATCTATGCAAAGTTGTCCATCATTTCAATCCTTTGTCACACGAGGGCTTCCTAGAGTAATATTTTAATAGGATATCGTTCTCTATCATCATTATTTTCATCTTCGATGGTTTTTTTTCAGGTTCGGCGTGACCGATCTGGTAATGGCTTGGTTGGTTTGTGTCCAAACTTCTTGTACCCAGACCTTGTCGGGGACATGCATGAAGAAAAATAAATGTAGACCAGATTGCTTTGATACCACTAATCTAGATTTAGGTGTGGAACGAACTCATTATAGATTGAATACCATAAACACAGAGATAGGAAGAATAACACAAATATTTAGTAAACAATATCTTCTATGAAATAATGAAATAGGATGAAACTGTAAAACTACAAAACTGAAACTTGATCGAATGGTGGTAGCTATCTCCAAGTCTGAGTAGAACGGATCACAATGAGGCTCCATAGGCCCTTTTCATATTATTCATGAATCCCAAAACCCTAGACATCCAAAAACCTAACCCTAGAAGGTGAAATGCCAAAAGTCATGTGGGCCCTACAGGAAAGTTGGTGTAATTTGGCCCCTCAACTTCCTAGGGTCATAAATTTTTCATACGACCTATGTTTTAGGCACGTGATAGCATGTTGGAAAGGTCTTTTAGAGAAGTACAAATTGTGATGTTAGAATTTGACTCCATCTACAATTTGACTATGGCAAGTATAAAAAACAATGTTTAGGGCCTCAAAACAACCCTGAAAGTACAACAAGATGTTTTGATATGAAAACACACAAAATAGGATAGCTGGATTAGGTGAGAGACCACCCATATCCACCTGGAGAATGTGTGAGGCTTTAGATAGCTCTAGAAGTGTAGAACTCACAATTATAAAATAGTACAGAAAGATGTGTTGAACAAAAATGGACACAAGGAGCTAGTTAGAATAGGTGGCCACCAATCTCCATATGGATCATAAAAATCTCAGTAATATAATCATATCTAATGGTTGTAATAACAACCGCAGAATAATACTAAGCACAAAAATCTAATGGTTACCAAGCAACTGCAAAATCTACTATAGAAACAATAAGAAACCTGGAATGATGCCAATTCTCTGATGTCCAAGGCATTCTGAGCCTAATCCTTCTCTATCTACTCTACAAACGATCACTTTAACCCTCATAACCCCAATCTAGAGAAGTAATACAACCCCATATTCACAGAGGCCCTCGCAGGATGAATGTAGGACATCCAGCGAGGCCTCAGACTATAACCGTTGCTCGACCTGCAAGGGTGTCTCCTTTCCCAGTTGCGTAAATCCCTCTTGGCACCGGTAGATCTGATGACCGGCCTCCTCTAGAAAAATGCCACAAACCCCCTACACAATTTGATATGCCTCGAAAATCTCTCCAGTATGAAACCAAACACCATAATGAACTCAAATGAGGACTCTAGATGAGTCATCATCTTTGTCTAGTTAGGGTGGATATTGTACCACCGGAACTAAAAGGTAGAGGATTGAAGAAATGGTTCATGCAGGACTAAAAGGTAACTGGTGAGTTACTCATCTAGAAAGGCATGAATACAAACTCATAGCTCCCATAGTGACACCTCAATGATTATGGATATCTTCCTCTCTGACTCCAATATGGTGGTATTGTGATCACAGATCAACCTTTGAAAAGTACACCACCCCATGAAAATTTTGAGTCAACTCATCAATATTGAGCATTGGGTATTGGTTTTTGATTGTATTCTTTTTTAGTTCCCTGTAGTCTATGCACATCCCCATAGTGCCATATTTTTTCTTCACTAGCACAATTAACAAAGACGAATGACTAGAGCTAGGCCCAATATTTCCCATCTCTAACAATTCTTTTATGGCCTTCTCTATTTCATCCTTTAACATCTTTGGATGCCTGCAAGGGGTGCTTATCATGGGCTTCGACCCCTCTTCTATCTCAATGACATTCTCAAATCATCT
Organism: Picea mariana; assembly: GCA_032191745.1. Lineage (NCBI taxonomy): Eukaryota > Viridiplantae > Streptophyta > Pinopsida > Pinales > Pinaceae > Picea > Picea mariana. Next base: position 177,349 of record JASDQU010012550.1, read on the forward strand.
GTGAGGTGGTTTACCTGCTCGCAATGGATTGAACACTCTTTCATTCTTTCCTAGTAATGTTTGGATATGTGTAGGGTAATGTTTCCGATCTTGTGATGGATTTTCCATGGTGATCAACACTCTATTGCATAGGCCATGTAAACATGTCTAAAAAGGGTCTCCATGGGCTCGTTAGACACAATCTTGGGGGAACCTATCGACATACCTCTTAGGATGACTCACTATCCACCTTTGTCTCAGAACTCTGTCCTTATGAGTACAACCACTGAACTCCTAACACCACATGAGTATATGCTATATCCACGACACAAAATTCATCGATCAATGTATAGTTTCCCATTGTTACATCCAATCCCTTGGTCCTCTAAGTACACGTCATGTTGTACACATCTACTACTACCACATTGATTCTGTCAAAATCCTCCGCAAGGATTTGTCTCATGGTAACAGGTGCAACATCAATGAAATGAAATTGTGGGTGGCTCCACCATCAACCAATGTTGTAACCCTCTACCCCTACAAAATACCTCTAACTCTAAAAGTGTAATATTTAGGGATTCCTGAGAGTGTGGCAATGGTCACTCCCTTGGGCTTATCTTGCAATGGCATATGTTCTGCAGCATGCGATGGCTCCCCACTGTTGTGTCTCATACCCTCATTAATACTTCAACCCTAACCAATAAAAATGTTTGAACCACCCCAAAATAATTTTCATAAACCCCCTCTTGCCTGTAACCAAAGGTTACACTTTAATGAGAATAAAAGACGGAAACAAAATTTCCTCACCGACTTCTTAAAACACCCGAGAGTACAAAATCTCCACGCTTAATGGGTGCGCACAAATGTTGTCGACTTGAAAGCTGTCTGTCGACTTGTATTTATTTATGTTTTGTCTTTGTTTATGCCTTGTATTAACCTAGACTCTATGTGTTGAAGGATTATTCTCGCATTTTTGATTGTAATAATCTCTGAGGGGGGCAAGAGGAAATTCAAGCCATTTATACATGTCGTATAAATATTCGGTATAAATATGTCGTATAAATTCAAGGATAAAATACATGTCGTATTTGGTTCGGAATGCTTGTCATCATGTTTTCCATTGATTGAGCTCACGATAGGTCAACTAAGCATTTTTATATGCACACGAAACACCCGTGGACAAACACAACAATCCAGAGTGGTCATTTTCGGGCCCAGATTGTCAAAATGAATAGGGTAATTTTCAACGATAAAGATCTAATAGGTTGTTCAGATCAACAACTCTCATCCATTCGGGGGGGGTTCTAGAATTGGGAGGGGTTTAAYAGAAGACATTAGGAAATTCACTCCACCACTTTAGCATTCGAACATACAAATTTGTCATTTTTTCGATTTTCGAAGTCTAGAACTCCCGAAGTATTAAATGTTAAACATGTCTTAAGCTCAAGTTAATTAGTGATAAGCAATGGATAATCACTCTGCGAGATCATCACTTCGGGAGATTTTCATGCCTTACATTAGGAAATTTCGTAAGAGCCAAAGAGCCAAAGTCCTAGAGATTCGAAGTCTCGAAGATTCGAGGAGTCGAAGTCCMAAAGAGATGAATTTTCGAAGAGCCAAAGACTTGAAGTCTCGAAGAGACAAAGTTTTGAAGAGCTGAAGAGCTGAAGTCYSGAAGTGCCGAAGCACATGGCACTCATCAGTCATGACATGTGGCACTTATTCTGGGTCATTTGGTTGTGTCATTCGCCCGTTTCCACGTGACACGTGCCACCCTTCTTTCCATGACACATCAACAACCATGACATCATATGACATCGACCACCAYGTCACGTCGATGATTTTCATTTGGGAGAATTCCAAGAACAACATTTTAAACTCCCGAAGCCCAAACTTCCAAAGTGAATCTTGAGCATCCATTAGCAAGGACATGTGGATACAGATCATTGACTTTAGATATTTTCCTCCGAGAGAATTCGAAGCACAACATTTGAAACTCCCGAAGCCTGAACTTATGAAGTGAATATGGACCATCCACCAATGAGGACACACGTCGGAAGATCTCCCTCTTTGGATATATGACACTTCACAAGATTGCGCAAGCAAGGAGATAAATTACCCGAAGCCTGAAATTCTGAAGTGAATCTGGACCATCCAGATACAGAGGCCATCTGGAGACATATCCCTCACTTCGTAAGTATGACACTCTGGAGGATGGTAAGAAATATGCATTGAAACTCCTGAAGCTTGAACTCCCGAAGTGATCACAGACCATTGATCTCAAATCAACCAACATCATTGATCTGTGCAACAGTTAAATATCACCATGATCGTATATTGTAATCAGATTGATGGCCACAATTCATTGTGGGGACGTAAACTGCCCAGACGTTAATTTTATAGAGCGGTCCTGCAATTGGAACCATGGTATTGTTGGAAGCATACATGGTGGCTTGTGGGGTATTATGGGCCCAAAAGTGGTGTGGACCCAAAACACCTTCAACAACTTCCGCAATCACATGCTTAAATGACATCAGGTTACTGCACCACCTCCAAGTCACCTCCACTCATTCCACTCATTACTCTCACTCCTCTCACCACCTGACACATATCAACATTTAACCATAATTTATTGAGCAGAAATTAGATTTATTAACAACATGAAAATAAATCACATAACCATCACATAACACAGCATATTCATCACTTTAATGATAACCACCTAACATAGCGTAATCATGAAAATACATACCTCTTTCTGATGCTATTTCTCCATTCTCCGTCTGTCCTCACTGCTGATTTGCCCAAACTCTACCCAAAACCGAATCTTTCCTCCCTGCCAGCTAGGAACAGGGAGAGTAAAGAATGAGTTTCAATTGTTTCTCTGTCTGAGCAAGAGTTTTCCTGCAAGGAGTGCATTGAAATTGTCCGCAAGGTGTGCATTGACAGAAGACAGAGTTCATCTCAGCAAGATCAGGAGGGATAAAATTGTTCTCATTCTCACATAAGTGCAAGTTAAGAACAGGAGTCGTGCAAGGTGTGCGCAAGCCAAGTAGATTCTCATAGGTTGCAACCTGAGGGAAGAATTGAAGGACTGCTGCTGCAAAAAGAGTGCACAGAGTCTAAGAATTCAAATACTTGGAGTGTATTTGAATAAGTGCCACAAGGAGTGGGCACATAATTTTTTGCCAAAGGACTTGAGGATTTTTCAATCAAGCTTAGGAGGTATAGGAACTTCGAAGTTGTCGAAGAAAATCTCAAGAGAGATAGTGCCTTGAAGTATTGGAAGAAGGCGCAACAATGTTGGTTTATTGGTGGACAAGTTTCGTGAAAGCATACTTGTTCGTTTCGCAAGAGTGTTAAGGAGGAATTGAATGTTCGGAATTCTCCATGGAGAATTCACGAAGTTCTGAGAACTGTCAGATCTTGCAGAGGAGAAAGAAGGTTACGTTGAGTGTTTTTCTAAGTGCAAGCTCAGGAGAAATCGGGTCGTAGGATCTGAGCCAACAGGGGTCATTGGATCACTCACATAATCTCATTTTGGGGCTTCGTGAGTTGGAGAATTGAAACCCTTGCATCAATATTTGCGAGGTCACGAGGTGAGAAGTTCTGAAATAGAGAAAGAATCTGAGTCGTTCGATTGGAAGGGCACGTGTCGCGAGATCCTCTCTATCGGGGATTCGAATATCAGGGTTTAGAGAAGGAAGTCCTTCCACTTCGCAAGTGGAGAAGTCATGAGAGAATCGCAGCCGTCCATCAGAGGAGGAAAAGTGGTAGAGATCAAGAGATCTCACAAACTTGGAGGTTCGTAAGGTAAAAGCCCAAAGTTTGGGTGCTCCAAGTCATGAGTAGTGAAGTCGCAAGGAGAAAAGACAGTCGTTGGATCCGGGTCAAGGGAGGACCATTGGATCAAAGCCTCATCACGTGTTTTGTGTATTCATAGTTTCGGAGGTTGGAAGGACCTTGTCTCAACTGCAAAAGTCGGGAAGTGCTGAGAGCCGAGGCACGGAGGAAACACGTGGCATAACCACAAGGTGGGCCCGGGAAATAGACAGGCGGACACACGTCACCTAGTGGAAGGAGTCAACACTCCGTTGACTTCTCACGTCTTGGGGATTTGTGAGATAAGAGTACATGAGCTTGACCCTTCGAATCGCGAAGTCACAAGTAGAGAGAATGAGAGGAGAAAAGTCAGCATCGCTTCTCGGGGATTCGTGAAAGAAAGGTGCCAAGGTTGGACATTCAAATTTGCAAAGTGGCGAGTAGTGAGAAGTGCTAGTGCTTAGCCTAGTCAATGGTTGCATGAGGAAGGTGATGATAGAGGAAGATCCATACCCATATCAGCATTTTGGGTATCACTAGATTTAAAAGGAAGAGTTGGGAGCCTCAACTCATGAACTTGTGAGATTGCAAGTTGCGAAAAGGACCTTGGGTGAGGCCCTTGGTCTTAGTGTTGTGGTCGCTTGGGGAGAAAGGGGCTCGTGCCTGGTGTTGTTCGCACCAAAGGACCTGTGGATTGATTTGAAAGGAGATTCCATCAAGGAATACGAAAGAGCCGATCTCGGCCCGAGGGCCACTAGATCTGCATCAGTTGGTATGAGAGCTTGACTCTATTTGTATATTTCAGATAGGGAAATCAAGAAAGAAATATCATCCATGCCGCCAAGAAGAAGAGACAGACAAACACCCGACCCACCATAGGATAGGGAGATGTCAAGAGAAAGGGGTAGGTAGGTGCCATATCCAGCCATGGAAAGAGATATACATGACCTACGTGCCAGAGTCGTGGACATGAAATAAAGTATAGGGGTGTAGCCAGTGTTGGGGATCTCAGTGATTCTGAAAATGAAAATGAAGATGGACATGAAGGACAAGAAGTTGTAGCAGAAGATGCAGCAAATGAATGCCTGATTAGGGATGTTGCAAGAATGGGTGCTAGAATAAGAATGGGTATTCTAATATATGAAGAAAACCTGGATGATGAAGAGCTTCTAGACTAGATTAGAGCTGTGGACACATATTTTGACTATGAAGATGTCGAGGAAGACAAAAAGTTCAAACATGTTGTCACAAGACTTAAAGGACATGCAACATTGTGGTGGGATGAGCTACAAGATGACAGATGTTGAAAAGGCAAATAGAAAATCAAGAGTTGGGATAGGATGATTGTGAAGGTGAAGGTGAAATTTATTCCCAGGGACTACCAAATTACTCTGTTTTTAAGAATTCAGAATTTGAGATAGAATCCGATGACAGTGAAGGAATATACTGAAGAATTCTATAGGTTGAACATCAAGGCAGGTCATCGTGAAAGTGATGATGAAAAATTTTCTAGGTACATGAATGGTCTGAGATACGACATTCAGGATGAGATGAGAATGATGACCATCCGAATGGTGGAAGATGCTTATCAGATGGATCTAAAGGCTGAAGATAAGCTAAGCCGAAAACAAGGTCAAAGAGGCTGAGGCAGAAGTCAACCCAGAGGCAAATCAGTTGCCCAGGATAGAAATCAAAAACCCAAGGAAGAGTGGAACAAACCTCAAACTCAAACTGAGAGAGGTGGAAGCTCAGAAAGAGGGAAGCATACTGAACAGAGAGATCAGTATGATGATGGAAACATTTTCCCTCGTACCAGAGGTAGAGGAAGAGGAAGAGGTGGAGTGGTGAAATGCTTCACATGTGGAAAGGTCGGACATAAATCTTATGAGTGTCCAGAAAAAAAAAATAAGGTGGTGAAACTAACATTGCCGAAGCATAGAGAAGGAATGTTGAGGCAGAAGATGTTGAAGGTGGAAGATCGCTGATGATGCAGAAAGTTATCTTAACACCAGAGAAGGAGGTGGAGAGTTCGGTCCAGAGGAACAGACTTTTTCTGACTGCTGGCAAGGCCAAAGATTGGGCATGCAAAGTCATTGTGGACAGTGGTAGCACAGATAATCTCATTTCTATAGATATGGTAGAAAAGCTAGAGATGGAGACTATTGAACATCCAATTCCATATCGAATTTTGTCACTACAAAAAGGACATCAGGTAAATGTCACTAAACAATGTTTAGTTGAATTTAAAATAGGAGGGTATAAAGATGAAATACTCTGTGATGTTATTCCCATGGATGTTTGTCATCTATTGCTGGGTAGACAGTGGAAATATGACAGAAATGTGATTCATGATGGGAGGAAGAACACATACACCCTAGAGAAGAATGGGAGAACTCACATGTTGCTTCCAATCAAAGATAAAGAAGTAAAACCTACAGTAAGAAACACTATACTTCTCATGAGTGGGAAGGAACTTCTTACAGAGGTTAAGAAGAAGGAGGAACCACAATTCGTTGTGGTCAAGAAGCCTAAAATTGTTTTAACCAGTACAAGGGTAGATGATTTATCGAAAGAGGTTCAAAAAATGTTGGAAGAGTTTGCTAACATAGTAGTGGACGAACTACCTCATTCGTTGCCACCGACAGAAGTGTAATTCATCATATTGATCTCATACCTAGAGCTAGTTTAGCAAACAAAGTAGTGTATAGATTGACGTCGCGGGAGAATGAAGAAATCAAAAGACAGGTCTAGGATTTAATGGACAAAGGGTTGGTTAGAGAAAGCTTGAGTCCATGTGTTGTTCCGACAGTGCTCAGTCCAAAGAAAGACAGAGGCCGGAGGATGTGTATTGACTCGAGAGAAATCGACAAGATAACCATCAGGTGCAGATTTTCATTACCAAGGATGGATGATTTGATGGATTGTTTGAGTGGGGCAATTTTTTTTTCGAAGATTGATTTGAAAAGTAGATATCATCATATTCGTATGAGGGAAGGAGATGAATGGAAGACATCATTATCATTATGTATCTTGATGAAATACTAATTTTTAGTAAAACATAGGCAGAGCATCTGAAACATTTGGCTATAGTGATGAAGAGGATACAACAAGAGAAGCTGCTGATAAATATGATGAAATCCTCATTAATGAAGATAGAGCTCATTTATTTGGGGTTTGTTATTTCTGTAGATAAGTTGAGGATGGATCCAGATAAGGTGGAGGTAATTAAGAATTGACCATCGCCAAAGAATATCTTTGAAGTTCAAAGTTTTCATGGATTGGCTAGTTTCTACAGGAAGTTCATTAGGAATTTCAGTGGAATTACTGCACCGATGATGGACACAGTGAAGAAGAGACACAAGTTTTTTCAATGGACAGAAGAGGATGAGAAAAGCTTCAATTTGTTAAAAATTAAAATCACGGAACAACCAATTTTGGTGTTGTCGGATTTTAAAAATACATTTCAAGTAAAATGTGATGCAAGTGGATTTGCAATAGGGGCAATCTTGAGCCAAGAAGACAGGCCAGTAGCATACTTCAGCGAGAATTTGAATGAAGAGAAAGTGAAATACTCCATGTATGACACAGAGTTCTATGCTATTATCCAGGCATTAAAGAAATGGAGGCATTACTTAATCCCTAAGGAGTTTGTATTATATAGTGACAATCATGCTTTGCAATTTGTGAATCAACATGAGAATTTGAATCAAAGACATGTTAAATGGGTTGAATACATGCAGAACTTTACTTTTGTAATTAAGCATATTTATGGAACTTATAACAAAGTTTTTGATGCTTTGAGCAGGAAATGTTTGTTGTTGCAGGAGTTCAGAGTCAAAACACTGGGTTTTGATGATCTCAGGGACATGTACAGGGATGATCGAGATTTTAAGGTGGCATATGAAGCAATTGAGAATCCAATTCTCAGGGATAGAAGCCAGTGGACAGAATACATGATCCAAGAAGGATTATTGTTTAAGGGTAATCAACTTTGTATTCCAAAATGCTCCATGAGGGAGAATTTGCTGAAGGAGAAACACAGTGGAGGATTGGACGAACATTTCGGTCATGACAAGATGTTCTCAAAGCTAAATGAGTCATATTTTTGGCTAGGAATGAGAGAAGATGTCAAAATATTCGTGGAAAGATGTAGAATTTGTCAACATTCAAAAGCAAAGAGGCAGAATGAAGGATTTTATCAACCGTTACCCATACTTGACAGGTCATGGGATGCAGTAAGAATGGACTTCATATTGGGGCTGTTGAGAACACAAAGAGGGTTTGAATCGATCTTTGTAGTGTTGGATAGATTTTCTAAGATGGAACATTTCATACCRTATCAGAAAACCACTGACGCAACTCACATTGTGAATCTATTTTTCAAAGAAGTCATTCGACTTCACGGCTTACCAAGGAGCATAGTTTTGGATCAAGACACCAAATTCATGGGACACTTCTAGAGAACCTTATGGAAAAAGATAGGAACRAACTTGTCATTCAGTTCAGCTTATCATCCTCAGATGGATGGAAAGACATAAGTTTTGAATAGAAGTTTGGGAGACTTGCTGAGGAGCTTGGTGATAGAACACCACAGTCAGTGGGACAACATTCTGCCATAGGCAGAATTTGATTACAATGACTCATTAAATAGAAGCATAGGGCATAGTCCATTCCAGATTGTTTACAGGATGCAACCCAAAGGAGTATCTGAACTGAGGGATTCAAAATAGGGTGAGATAAGAATTTCTAGTGCAGAAGACTTTGCCGAAGCAATGAGGGAACTTCACAGCCAGGTGAAGGAGCGATTGCAGAAATTGAACCAAGAGTATAAGCGTAGAGCAGATCAACAAAGGAGACAACTTCAATTTGAGGTTAGTGATTTGATTCTGGCACATCTGAGAAAGGAAAGATTCTTGAAGGGGACATATAACAAACTGAAGATGAAGAGGATCAGACCATGTAAGGTCTTGAGGAAATTTGGGGCAAATGCTTATGAGATTGAATTACCCGATGGGATCGGAATTTTTCTGATATTCAATGTCTCAGATTTGTACCCATACAAATATGAGGAAGCAGGAACAAGTGATGAACAACCAGAGGTTCATTGGACTAAATAGATTCCAGTTGTAGAGAAGCCACAGATGGAAAGGATACTGGACAAAAGAGTTAATAAAAGGACTAGAAGAAGGGAATATTTTGAATACTTGGTCAAGTGGAAGGGACATCCAGTTGAAGATGCCAGCTGGGAGAATGAAGCAGAGATCCAGAATCATGGACAGACTGTGCAAGAGCTCATGGACAGGAGCCCATGAAAATTTTCAAGTGAGGGAGTATGATCCAGGAGCATCGCCAACAACAAGCGAGCATGGGACAAAACATCGACACATTTTGGCACGTGATGAATTGTTTGAAATGTTTTGAAATTTGATACGCCAAACTTAAATGTAATAGTTAAGAAAGAGCATACTTGTAGATTTTTATGAGACCTTGAGCGTCCCGCTCTCGTCTGAAGAACTAAGAGGCACTATTAGAGGTAAGTAGGTAGCTTTGAATTCTTAGACTAGATAGTTTTAGGAGCTGGAGGGAAAACATATATAGACACCCTCACTTGTATCATTATAACATGAGCAACAAAATCAATCAAGAGAGCATATGAGAGTAGAAGCAGATATCTGTGTAGAGTAAAACCCCATGTACATAAGTTCTAGATTAATACAAAGATCTTTAGTTCAGACTCATGGTGTTCAATTGCTTTCTATGTTTGTACATGCTGATTGATATATGCTTGGTTACTCTCTGTTATGCATTTGCTTTGATGTTCGAATGAATGATTTTATATTAAATGTTTGAAATCTGAAGAGAGGGAGAGTAAAGAATGAGTTTCAATTGTTTCTCTGTCTGAGCAAGAGTTTTCCTGCAAGGAGTGCAGTGAAATTGTCCGCAAGGTGTGCATTGATAGAACTTAGAGTTCGTCTCTGCAAGCTCAGGAGGGATAACATTGTTCTCATTCTCGTAGAAGTGCAAGCTAAGCATAGGAGCTGTGCAAGGTGTGTGTAGGTCGAGTAGAATCTCAGAGGTTGCAACCTGAGGGAAGAATTGAAGGGCTGCTGCTACAAAAAGAGTGCACAGAGTCTAAGAATTCAAATACTTGGAGTGTATTTGAAGAAGTGCCACAAGGAGTGGGTGCAGGAATTTTCCCCAAAGGACTTGAGGATTTTTCAATCAAGCTCCGAAGGGATAGGATCTTTGAAGCTATCGAAGAAAAGATCAAGAGAGCTAGTGCCTTGAAGTAGTGGAAGAAGGTGCAACAACATTGGTTTTTTGGTGGACAAGTTTCATGAATGCATACTTGTTCATTTCTCAAGAGTGTTAACGAGGAATTGAATGGTAGGAATTCTCCATGGAGAATTCATGAAGTTCCAAGAACCGTTAGATCTTGCAAAGGAGAAATAAGGCTACGGTGAGTGTTTTTCTAAGTGCAATCTCAAGAGAAATCGGGCAGTAGGATCTGAGCCAGCAAGGGTCATTGGATTGCTCGTGTAATCTCATTTTGGGGCTTCGTGAGTTGGAGAATTGAAACCCTTGCATCAAGATTCACGAGGTCGCGAGGTGTGAAGTTCTGAAATAGCAAAAGAATTTGAGTCGTCCGATTGGAAGGCCACGTGTCACGAGATCCTCTCTATCGCGGATTTGAACATTGGGGTTCAGAGAAGGAAGTCCTTCAACTTCACGAGTGGCAAAGTCATGAGAGAATCATAGCCATCCATCGAAGGAGGACTGGTGGCAGAGATCAAGATATCTCATGAACTCAGAGTTTCGTAAGGTGAGAGCCCAAAGTTTGGGTGCTCCAAGTCGTGAGTAACGAAGTCATGAGGAGCAAAGACATTCGTTGGATCTGGGTCAAGGGAGGACCATTGGATCAGAGCCTCATTGTGTGTTTCACATAATTGGAGGTTCGGAGGTAGGAAGGACCGCGTCTCAATTGCAGAAGTCATGAAGTGCTGAGAGCCGAGGCATGGAGGAAACATTTGGTAGAACCACAAGGTGGGCCTGGTAAATAGTCATAGCACTGTGGTCACCTGGGGAGAAAGGGGCTCATGCCTAGTGCTGTTCACATAGGGGAGCTTCCCGAAGGACTTGTGGATCAATTTGAAACGAGATTCCAGCAGGGAATCTGAAAGAGCCGATCCAGCTCGAAGGGGTTAAAGAACGATCCTGTGAGTGGATCGTAGCCTGAGGGCCGATAGGTCTACATCAGATATCCACCTAAATCAATCCTCCCTCCTTAGGAAGTAATGGTCTCCATTGCGTTGAGTTCTCACGGGATAGGTAAAATCATTTGCTGGATCTGCATCTTGGTGAGATGCTTGTATTGTTGGAGATGTCGCGTTGCTTAGTTTGTGGAAGTCTATCATGAACCTGTTGAAGATGAGGATGTTCAACAGGTCGAGCTACATGAGAGGAAGCTGTGTAGAAGGAATCCTTGTTATTTGTTGCAACCTTGTCGACCTACTTCTGTTGGATGGAAGGTGCAGGGGGTGAGGCTATAGTGGTTGCAGTGTCCTTCTATTCCCCTTTTGAACAGATTGTGAAGAAGCTGAATTTTGCAGTATGAGATACTACCTTGAGACACTTTTTAGGTGGAACAATATTTGGAACTACCTCTGGTATTCTATAGAGATGACCCCCCAAAGTAATAATGACACTATGAGGTCGAGACTCATAAACAACATAACGTCTCCACATATATGGTTGGCCCAATAGAACATCACAGACATCCAGTGGGGAAACATCACATAATACCTCATCCTTGAAGGGTTGGATGTTGTATGATAATCGACATTGTTGGCTGACATGGAGATATTGTCCTTGGAGAAGTCACCTGATGTTGTATGGATGCGGGTGTGGTGTTGTCGACAATCCCAACTATTTGACGACCTCTACTGAGATGAGGTTGTTTTGGATTCCGCTATCAAGAATAAAATGCAGCGGGGTCCCCTTCAACGATATCTATGAATGAAAAAGGTTCTCCCACTCTTCAGTATATGTTGGTTCTTTTGGTTGAATTGCTATAGTCGTGACAATAGCAGTGGGGTTTGTGTCAATGATCTGTCCTTTACCATTATTTTCGGAATCAGATTCTAAATTAGGTTTCGGCTCTTTGTCTTTGATCCTGGCCACCAATGACTATTTTGAGTGACATTCATCGTTGTCGTGCCAGGGGATTTTGTGGAACTCGCACCATTTTTCGGTGTCCTTCTTTGTCTTATCATGACCCTTCTTTTCCTATTTCTTGGACTGGTTTTCAAGAGACTGTTTGTTAGGTCCATCTTTGTCATACTTTGGTTGTTGTGGATTTGCAGACCCAAATTCCTGTCTTCTCTGGTGCTTAAATTTCCTCTTAATTTTAACAAAATATCGATACGCAAAACTGAGTGATGAGATGTCCAAAAAATCCATTTCAGTCTAGATGTATCTGTGTAGAGCCCCACGGTATTTTGGAACCAAATGTCACTCGTAGTCTTTGATACCTAGCTTGGTGCGCAAGGTATGGATGGTTTTGGTGAACTTCAGAACTTCTTGTCCCCTCTCTTGTTGTAGTGTGGTCCATCTCATGTATTGGTCCTCATAGTTGCCAACAGGGTAATACTGTTCCTTTACCGCATCCACAAAAAAATCCCAAGTGGGATCAACCCCATATATTCCCGACTCCTCTGTGGAACTTTTCTCCCAGTAAGTTTCCCACCAATGTTTGAAATGAGGGAGAGATTTAAGGAGTGTGAAGGTGATCTTTTCTTTGTCGGAAAAATTGTGAACAAAGAAATAACCTTCCAGCAGAGTTAACCATTTTTCTAGGGATTTTGCATCTATCTATCCTTCAAATACAGGAATATAAAAATTAACTAATACCTTGAAAGGAGAGGTGCCTCCAAAGTGGTCGCTTGATGAGATGTGCATGATGCTATCAGAAGGCATTTAAGGATGTCGGAAAAATTGTCCATCATTTTGTCCCTCTGTCAGGTGAGAGCTTGTTCAAGCAACATATTGATAGGATCGTCTGCTCCATCGTTTTTATTTTCTTCCCCCATTGAGTGTTTCTTGGGTGTGCGAGAGCGATTTTCTTCAAGAGGGACAAGATTGAGACCCAACTTGCTATACTTGGACCTCGTCAGGGACATGCACTGGAAAAATGATCAAGAGTAGCCTTCTTTGATACCACTGATCTGGATTATTTTGGCATGAAATGAGAATGAAGATATAAAAAAGAAATGCACAGAGATATCACAGATATTCAATAATATAATAGAAATGTATCAAAGATGCAACCATAAACACAGATGTACAATAACACATGATTTCTATCAATCAAAGAAATATACATAGACTGTAAAAATATAGAGTGAAAGACTCGCTAGAATGGTGGTGGCTTATCTCTGAGAAGAGATGTGATGGCTGCGCTCATTTTCAAGAAGATGGTTACAATGAGGCTCCGAAGGAATTTTTACAATAAAAAAGAGTGCCAAAAACCCTAGACATCCAAAAACCTAGCCCTAGGAGATGAAGCACCAAAAGTCATGTGGGAACCGTTTGGGTAAGTTAGTACATCAACTTCCCGGGGTCGTAACTTTTGCATACTATCTCCGTTTTAGGTGTGTGATAGCCCATTCGAAAGGTATATTCGAGGAGATTCATTTTTGGGGATAATTAAATCATTTGGATTTCATTGAGGAGCTCAATTTCGAAAAAAAAAACTTCATTTAGTCCCTCAAAATGGCCCCGGAAGTTAAAAACTGCTAAAAATAGTAAATTGCCAAAATTGCCAGAAAACTGTTTTGAGCTAGTCGGACAAGGTGGGTGGCCACCGATATCTACCTAGATCAAATCACGAATCCAAAAACCCTACACATCCAAAAACCTAACCCTAGAAGGTGAAACGCCAAAAGTCAAGTGGGCCCTACGGGTAAGTTGGTGTAATTTGGTACCTCAACTTCCTAGGGTCATAACTTTTTCATACGACCTTCGTTTAGGTGCGTGATAGCCTGTTGAAAAGGTCTTTTAGAGAACTACACATTTTTACCTCATAATATGACTCCATCTACAATTTGACTGTGGCGAGTAAAAAAAGCAATGTTTAGGGCCTCAAAACAAACCTGAAGGTACAAAAATAGGTTTTGATATGAAAACATACAAAATAGGCCAGTTGGATTAGGTGAGAGGCCACCCATATCCACCTGGAGAATGTGTGAGGCTTTAGATATCCCCTTAAGTGTAGAGCTCACAATTATAAAACAGTACAGAAAGACGTGCTGAAAAAAAATGGACATGAGGAGCTAGTTAGAATAGGTGGCCATCAATCTCCATCTGGATCACAAAAATCTCAGAAATATAATCATATCTAATGGTTGTAATAAAAACTGCATAATAATACTAAGAACACAAATCTAATGGTTTCCAATCAACTGCAAAATCTACTACATAAACAATAAGAAACCTGGAATGATGCCAATTCTCTTATGTCCAAGGCTTTCTGACCTGAATTCTTCTCTATCTGCTCTGTAAACAATCACTTTAACCTTCATAAACCCAATCTGGTGAAGTAATACAACCCTATATTCCCATAGGTCCTTGCAGGATAACTACAGGATGTCTAGAGAGGCCTCATAATACAACTAGTGCTTGACCTCCAGGGGTGTCTCCTTTTCCAATTGCATAAATCCCTCTTGGCACCGGTAGATTTGATGACCGAACTCCTCTAGAAAAATGCCACAAACCCCCTATGCAATTTGATATGTCTCCAAAATATCTCGAGTATGAAACCAAGCACCATAATGAACTCAAATTAGGACTCCAAATGAGTCCTCATCTTTGTCTAGCTAGGGTGGATATTGCACCACCGAAACTAAAAGGTAGAGGATTGAAAATATGGTTCATGCAGGACTAAAAGGTAGCTAGTGAGGTACTCATCCAGAAAGGCATGACTACAAACTCATAGTTCCCATAGTGACACCTCAACGATTATGGATATCCTCCTCTCTAACTCGAATATGGTGGTATCATGATCGTAGATCAACCTTTGAAAACTACACCACCCCATAGAAAGGAGAGGAAATGTACATCACAATGCACCGAGAGGATGATGTGAAACACATTTCCACACTTGTAACCATTTGTTAGATTGCGACATAACTATCCACATTGGGATGACATGCCTCTGTTCATCAAATAATGACCTCCATTTATGTTCATCACATTGCAATGTCAATATGTTCAATAGATTGCAACATTACTATGTTCATCATATTACAATGTTCTCTTCCCATTGTGATGTTTGGAAAGGTCTGTCACAATGAAATGTTAGGATATGTGTGTTGGATTGAAATGTGAGAATATGTTGTCACATTGTGATGATAAGGCAAGGCTTGTCACAATGTGATGATAAGGTTATGTTCATCATATTGCGATCATAGGGCTATCTTCGTGACATTGTGATTGACATATATGTTTGTCACATTGCGATGATAGGGAAATATTTATCACTTTACGATGACAGGGAAATGTTCATCACATTGTGACATTAATTTATATTCATCATAGTTCGATGAGAGGGCAGTGTTCGTCATATTATGATGATAAATATATTTTCATCACATTGTAATCATCATATATCTTCGTCACATTACGATCGACATATATCTTCATCATATTGTGATGTCCATATATGTTCRTCACATTAAGACATTACTATGTTTGGTAGATTGCAACGTTTCTATGTTCAAAATATTGTGACGTTTGGAAATGTTGTCATTGGGATGTYACATTTCTTTCCACATTGGGATGACATGCCTATGTTYRTCAAATTGTGATGTCAGTTTATGTTCATCACATTGCGATGTTACTATGTTCACCARATTAAAACATTATTATGTTTGTCATATTTCAACATTACGACATTTTTCATTGTGTGATGTTACTATGTTTGACAAATTGGAACATTATTGTGTCCACCATATTGTAACTTCTGGTTTTGTTCATCATATTGCAATATCAGGGCATGTTCATTGCATGACAAGGTTGGTTTTTGTTTGACACATTATGAAAATGAAGTTTTAGTGAAGTTCAAAAAACAAATCTAGCAAAGTGTTTCCTTTGTGAAAAATATAGGAACTTTGAACCGATGTGATATATTACTTATAGAGAAACATAAAATCATACTTGTTATAATTAAGGACCTTGATAACATATGATCTTGAATTGTAAAATATGTCCCTTCCAAATATTTGTATCTTATATTTGATTTTTCTTAAACACTTTTTATTATTAAAAAATAAATAATATAATTATTTAATACTCTTAATTTTTTAATTTAATCTTTTATTTATTTAATGTAATTATTGTTATTGTTTGAATATGTTCATTTACTTATATAAAAAATTTCAAATATAGTTTATTACTATTGTTTCATAAACAAGGGTTATATAATCTAAAAAACTAAAAATATAGTTTATTCTTATTATTCCATTAATATATATAAATTTTAAATCTACATATAAAAAAAAAACATTTTTTCTCAACATTAAATATATTTACAAAATTACCATCTTTCTTAAAGATTAAATAATGATTCAAATAAAATATTAATACACTAACAAAATAAAACATTAAAGTAGTAATACATTATTATAGTATCAATACATTTATAAAACATTATTACGTTAATATAATGTATAAATCCAAATATTACTTTATATTAATATATTACAATTTATTAATTAAATTATATATTAATTGAATGTCTTAATCATAAAATACATTAGTACTTTATTAACTAATATATTATTACAATATTAATATACTACTATTAAAACAATATATTAATAATACATTTAATGCATTATAATACACTAACAAAATAAAACATTAAAGTAGTAATACATTATTAGAGTATCAATACATTTATAAAACATTATTACATTAATATACTGTATAAATCAAAATATTACTTTATATTAATATATTATAATTTATTAATTAAATTATATATTAATTTAATGTCTTAATCATAAAATGCATTAGTACTTTATTAACTAATATATTATTACAATATTAATATACTACTATTAAAACAATATATTAATAATACATTTAATGCATTAATAAATATAAAAACATTATTACATTTTTACATTAAATTAAATTAAATTAAAATTATTAAATTATTATTATAATTAAAATTAAAATTATTTTATTATTATTATAAAATAAATCTAAATACAAATAACATTAATTATAATATAACTTTAACTTTACTTTTTATAAAAATAATATTAACCTTAATCTTATTCTATATCCACTTATACAATTTTTGTATTTATAGATGAAGCTACATAATCAACAAGTCCTGACCCATTACAACAACCTAAATATTCAACACAACACCGGTTTCAAGTTCCTATTGAACCACAACTGTGTCCCTATATGCATGCCATTTTTTTCTCTGTATATTTATTAATTTCAAGCTTACATCTCAAATTATGAAGAACTAAATTAAGGATTTTAAAAGGTTTAAGGGACAAAGAAATCGACCACTCAAAGTGTATTAGTGTCACGAACCTCGAATATATATATTTAATAACAATAAATTATTTTTTTTCATAAAAAAAATTAATTTATCAATATAAAAAGAAAGACAAATAATAAATTAAAATTTTAAAACTTCATATCTAAAACTACACAAAACCTCAATTATAAGAATTCTTTATAACGTAACATTCAAAATCTAACGCAAGGATTACTGATAAGGATTTTGTATTACAAATGTTTATAATATTTTAAATTTAAATCAAATTTATTTTAAGAATATAATGATTAAAAGAATATATTAATTTTATTATTAATTAACAAATAAAAAATTATAATTAAAAAAATATATTAAATTTTATTATTGATTAACAAATAAAAAACTATAAAAATAAAAATATAATTATAAAATAAAATTCATTAAAACAAATTTAATTAGTATAATAACTTAAAAAAATTGTATTTCACAAATTTATTCACATATCTAAGAAAAAGTGAAAATGTSTAATGCTATATCCCAAATATTAAATATGATTTTATATTAAAGATGATTTTTAGAGTGCACTACCATTCGTCACAAATATTAAATATATTAATAGMAGGTCGTGGTTGTACATTGAGTTTTTTTTTTTTCATTGGCAACAAATTTTTTCCATTTATGAGAACCCGGATTACTCAGGACGAGTCCAGTCTTATTTTCTGGAATAATGGAGTTGTATGGTCATCACTGGCCTTTCAATATTATGATTTAAACTAGATACAATTGATCATTTAGATCAATTGAAATCACAACCATTTATTTTCTGTGATGGGTAAGAATATTCTAGAGATATTTAATCATGTCCATAGAAAACTTATTAAGCACTAAACACCTATTAAATGTGCCCATTTCCAATAGGTGTATGCCTTTCGATGGAAATAGAACTAGGTGAGACTGCCTCAGGTATCCTGAATAATTTCTTGTTCAACGTAATAATAACACTGCGATGCCTAGACTCATATACAACATGGTGTTTCCATAAATATGGCTGGCCCAAAATAACATTACAAAATTCAAGAGGAGAAACATCTCACAATACCTCGTTTCTGAAGGGATTGATGTCGGATGACAAACAACATTATTGGCTGGCGCATATGTCTCTTCCTTTGTGGATCCATCCGATGGTGTAGGCTTGTGGGTGCATCATTGTCGGTTGGGCAAGTTGCTTGACAACCTCCGTTGAGATAAGGTTCTTCTGGCTACCTCTATCAATGATGAAGTGGAGTGAGGTACCCTTCACCCACATCTGTGAATGAAAAATGTTCTCTCCTTCCTCTGGCTCATCCGGTTCACCAGGCTTGAGATTGGTGGTAGCAACGGTAGCAATGGGTTATGCGTCAATGATCTGTCTCCCCCTTTCTGGTTCTGACTCGGAGTCAAAACCCACATCTGATTCAGAGGCTTTTACCTCAACCACCAGCGACTGCTTTGAGCAACAATCAATAGTGTTATGCCCCGGGCTCTTATGGAAGTCACACCACTTCCAAGTATCTTTATTTTTCTTTCTGGTGTCGTTCTTTTCTTGTGACTAGTTTTCCTTGGGTCGTCTGTCTTTGCTCCGTCCTTTGTTCTACAGGTTGGGGCCACCCTTTCTTGACTTTTTCTATGAGGGGTTCCCAGGCCAAAATTGTCGTGTCTTTTGTTTGAGATTTTGCTCGATTTTGACGACATATTGGTAGGCTGTGCCCAAGGACAAGATGTCCAAAAAATCCATTTCAGCCTCGATGTATCTATGAAGACTGCCACAATACTTGAGCACCATATTTCGCTTAGAATATTTGATACCCAACTTGGTGTGCAAGGTATGGAATATATTTGTGAACTCAGGCATTGCGTGGTCTCTTTCCTTCCACAGTGTGGTCCATTTTGTGTACAGGTCACCATAACTTCCAACATGATCTAGTATTGTTCCTTAATAGAATCCCTAAAGGAATCCCAAGTGATCATGACTATAAATAATGAGGGTTCCCTTGATTCCTTTTTCTGACAAAAAGTTTCCCACCAATCTTTGACATGGGGAACAACTTTGAGGAGCAAAAAAATAATATTTTCTCTATTCAAGAAGTTATGGACAAAGAAATACACTTCTAGCAGATTCACCTATGTTTATACAACATCGACATCTATCTGACCTTCAAATATAGGAATATCGAAGTTGATTTGTACCTTGAAGGGGGCAGCTCTTTCATTTGAGGAAGATGTGTCGCTTGTTGGTAGCTGCCAAAGGATTTGCGCCAAACTATCGATCATATCATTCCTTTGCTGTGTGAGGGGTTCTTTGAGAATTTTTTTTAAGGAATCTTGTGTCCCATCGTCTTTCTTTTCTCCTGCCATGAGAGGTCTCTTGGGCTTGTGAGAGCTTTTATCTTCAACAAAAAAAGCTCGAGACCCAATTTTTTGTACCCTAATCTCGTTGGGGACATGCATTAAGAAAGACAAGGAGAAGACCACTCTGATACCACTGATCCATACTTTATGAGAAGAACAAAATGAATACAGATTATTATCAAAATATGGTTAACAAAAAATACCAGATATATAACAAAGCTAGTATCTATTTAATAAGGAAATAAGGTGAAACTGTAAAATGCTGCAGAAAACAAGATTGCTAGAATGGTGGTGACTTATCTCTGAGAAGAGATGTGACGATTTCACTCATTCACAAGAAGTTGATTACAATGAGGCTCTGAAGTCATTTTCACAATAAAAAAGAATTTCAAAAACCCTAGACATCCAAAAACCTAACCCTAGAAGATGAAGCAAAAAAATTCATGTGGACCTCGTTTGGGTAAGTTAGTACATCAAATTCCTGGGGTCGTAACTTTTGCATATGATCTTCATTTTAGGTGCACAATATCCCATTGGAAAGTTTTATCAGAGGACTACACATGTGGTCGTCAAAATTTGAATTTGACTATATTTCAACCATGAAAAGTCCTAAAAACGTTGTTTAGGGCCTCAAAACGGCCTCAGAAGTTAGGGACCCGAAAACTAGGAAAAAAATGCCAAACTAGAAAAATGCCAAAATGAGCCAGTTGGAATAGGTAGGAGGCCATCAACATCCATCTGAATCAATTTCCTAGTGCAAACGACCCATGATACCACCATTTGTGAGCTTCTCCTTCAATGCGAAGGGTAGCATAATTGATTTATTCTTCCTCAGTCATTGGGTTAAGTTGGGGGTTGGTGTCCAACATATATACCCATGTTCTTGCTAATCTCTTGGTGGACCAATCAAAGAGAGGGATAATCAAACTTCCCACCTTGCACATGAGGTCAAATTTCTATTGGCCTTGCACTCCTCTATTCCACTCCTTAGGTCTGTACATATGTTTAAGGCTGTAAAAGTCATTATAGGAAACTTTCTATGGATATATTCATCGATCGTAATATCAAGCCCCTGATCATGTTTCTCATGTGCTCCTACAGGATTCCCTTTCAATAAATATGGTTATAAGGGCCTATGAATTCCTAGGATCCTACTCTAAGCTAGGGTATGGTTATTTCTACTCACCCTGTGTATATTGTCACCCCAATGTGATCCACTAGGTCCACCTTAATCTGTACCATTCATAATCCCATGTTGTCCCACTATCTATGTGAGTACTTAAAGGGTCTACTACTAGAACCTTTTTATCTCTGACATTCTTTAGGATGCCTCATTCTATCCCTTGACCATATCTATTAATATTTGGAGCATAGTCCCTTCAGGGTTGTCTCCCATGCTTCCCTCTAGCTCTGACTCTGATTGGTTTTCTCTTGTTTCTCTTTCCAATGATTCTCGAGAGATATGTCCTCCATGCCCCTTTCTTCTAGGCATAAATGTAGTGACAGGATGGCATAACTACCAACTTTGATACCACTGTAACGTTCCAAACAAGGATAGGTGGGGATATATTGTTTTTTTTGTGCCAAATTGTTATTTCTTCTTAGGAAAAAGTGCCAAATACTTATATTAATGATGTTGCTAACATATTTCAAACAATTTTCTCAAATAAGAATATTTCCAAACAGATTGCATGAATCCATTACAAAAGAAATAGTGAATATAACCATTACATATTGTTATGGATGCAAACTCCCAAAAATATTAGCAATACAATCATATCTAAAGGTTGTAATAGTAACCGCAGAATACTCCTAAGCACACAAATTTAATGGTTTCTAAGCAACAGTAAAGTATACTGCATAAACAATAAGAAACCTGGAATGATACCAATGATTTGATGTCAAAGGATTTCTAGGCTCGATCCTTCTCTATATACTCTGCAAATGACCACTGTAACCCTCAGAACCCAAATATAGTGAACTACTACAACCCCATATTCATAGAGGTCCTTGCAGGATGATTGTGGGATGTCTAGTGAGGCCTCACGATACAACTTGTGCTTGACCCACAGAGGTGTYTCCTTTCCTAGTTGTGTGAAACCGTCATGGCACCGGTAGATYTGATGATTGACCTCCTCCAGAAAAATGCCACAAAACCCCTATGCAAGCCGATATGCCTCCAAAATATCTCCAAGATGAGACCAGACACCACAACGAACTCAAATGAGGACTCCAAATGAATCCTCCTCATTTTCTATCTAGGGTGGATATTGCACCACTAAAACTAAAAGGTAGAGGATTGAAGATATGGTTCATGAAGGAATAAAAGGTAGTTGGTGAGTTAGTCAGCCTGAAAGGAATGAATACAAACTCATACTTCCCATAGTGAAACCCGAGTGATTATGGATATCCTCATCTCTGACTTGAATATGGTAGTATATAGGTCACAGATCAACCTTTGAAAAGTACACCGCCCCATGAAAATTTTCAATTAGGTGATCAATCTTGGGCATTGGGCATCAATTTTTGATGATTTTCTTGTCTAGTTCCCTCTAAGCTATGCACATCCTCATAGTGCCATATTTTTTCTTAACTATCACAATTGACAAAGTGAAAGGACTAGAGCTAGGGCTGATATGTCCCATATCTAACACCCGAGTGATTATGGATATCCTCATCTCTGACTTGAATATGGTAGTATATAGGTCACAGATCAACCTTTGAAAAGTACACYGCCCCATGAAAATTTTCAATTAGGTGATCAATCTTGGGCATTGGGCATCAATTTTTGATGATTTTCTTGTCTAGTTCCCTCTAAGCTATGCACATCCTCATAGTGCCATATTTTTTCTTAACTATCACAATTGACAAAGTGAAAGGACTAGAGCTAGGGCTGATATGTCCCATATCTAACAATTCCTTTATGGGCTTCTCTATTTCATCCTTGAATCTCTTTGAATGCCTGTACGGGGTGGTTATCATGGGCTTCATCCCCTTTTCTAAATCAATGACATGATCAAATCTTATGTTATGTGGTATCACTACTTGCAATGGATTGAACACTCTTTCATTCTTTCCAAGTAATCCTTGGATATCTGCAGGGTAATGTTTGCGATCCTGTGATGGAGTCTCCATGGTGATGAGGATCTTTGTTGCGTAGGACATGTCCCCATGTCTAAGGAGGGCCTTCATTGACTCATTAGACATGATCTTCGGGGAACCTTTAGACATACCTCTTACAATGACTCGCTTTCAATCGTTGTTCTAGAAATCCATCATTATGAGTACAACCACTGAAATCCTAACAACACATGAGTATATTCTATATCTACGACACAAAATTCATCGATCAACGTATAGTTTCCAAATGTTACACCAAATCACCTTATCCTGTGAGAACACATCATGTTGTACACATCTACTACTACCACACTGATTCCCTCAAAATCCTCTGCAAGTTTACAAGCGCAAGATCAATAAAATTGTGGGTGGCTCCACCATTAACCAATGTTGTAACCCTCTACACCTACATAATACCTCTGAACCTAAAGGTGTAATACTTAGGGATACTCGAAAGTATCCTATATTGGCATCTATTCTGTATCATGTGAGGGATCCCCATTGTCCTGTCTAATACCCTCATTATCATTATCATCCTCCTTGTTGGAAACTACCTCAATATAATGGAATTTACCTTTTCCCATACATCGATGACCCATTTCCCATGACTCCTTGCAACTGTAGCAAGGGTTCTTCCTCCTTAGCTCTCGTCGAGTTTCTTGATCCATCCCATCCTTCCCTATCCATGCCTTTTGGGGAAACTTCATCTTCTTACCCCCTTAAGGGGTGAATGGTTTTGTTGGCGCCTTCTTGGAGACTATGTTTCTCATGTCCTGAGTTCTCATGATGGCCTTTTGTAATGTTGTTGGTCTAAAGTCCTTCACCCATCCTCTCAAGGGTTCAAGTAGATACTCCATGAATAAAATCACCAACCTTTGTTGAGGAATATCTATCAGCATAAATTCCATCCTCTGAAAATTGGTGATGTATGCTTCTGTTGTACGTGTCTGTCTCAGCTGTGCTAACTCCCTGAAGTGTATGTCAGGGTCCTTATTTTCAAAAATATCCATCAAAATTTGAGAGAAGTTCACATATGAAGTGATGATGGCATGTCCTAGTGCCACCTACCCATGATACCACCATTCATTAGCTTCTCCTTCCAAATGAATGGTGGCATACTTAATTGCTTCTTTCTCAGTCATTGGGTTAAGTTGGAGGTAGGTTTCCAAATTATATAC
>JASDQU010012550.1:201413-214068 GCA_032191745.1 Picea mariana
TATCCATCAAAATTTGAGAGAAGTTCACATATGAAGTGATGATGGCATGTCCTAGTGCCACCTACCCATGATACCACCATTCATTAGCTTCTCCTTCCAAATGAATGGTGGCATACTTAATTGCTTCTTTCTCAGTCATTGGGTTAAGTTGGAGGTAGGTTTCCAAATTATATACCCATGCTCTAGCCATTCTCTTGGTGGACAAATCAAAGGGTTGGATAGTCAACCTTCACACCTTGCACATAAGGTCAAATTTTTTTTGGCCCTGCGCTCCTCTGTTCCACTCATTATGTATGTACTTTTGTTTTTGAGGTTGCAGAAGTCATTATAGGAAAATTTCTCACATATATTTTATCTATCGTATCATACTCTCTATATGAGGTGTTAATATCAATCCTCTGATTAGATTTCTCTTGTGCTCCTATAGGATTCCCTGTCAATAATTGTGGTAGTAAGGTCCTAGGAATCCTTAGGATCCTTCTCTCAGCTAGGTTATGGTTATTGCTACTCTCTATGTGTATCCTATCACCACAATGGGATCCACTGGGTCCACCTTGATCTGTACCATTCATATTCCCATGTTGTCCCATTAGTTTTGCAAGCACTTCTAAGGTTTGTTGTTGGAACTTTGTTGTCTCTTCCTCTCTTTAGGATGMCTCGTTATGTCCCTTGACAAGATCTTTTAATATTTGGAGCATAGTCCCTTCAGGGTTGTCTCGCAAGCTTCCCTTTAGCTTTGATTCTATTTGATTTTCTCTTGTTTCTCTTTTAGGTGATTCTCGATAGATCTTTACTCCATGCCCCTTTCTCCTAGGCATCRATGTAGCCACATGATGGCATAACCACCAACTTTGATACCAATTTAATGTCCCCAAATAGGATAGGTGGGGATATATTGGTTTTTCTGTCCCAACTTGTTATTTCTTCTTATGTAAAAGGGCCAAATACTTATATTAATGGTGTTGTTAACTTCTTTCAAACAATTTTCTCAAATAAGAATATTTCCAAACACATTGCATGCATCCATTACACAAGAAATAAAGCAAATAACTGTTTCATCTTATTATGGATGGAAACTCCCAAAAAAATCAACAATATAATCATATCTAATGGTTGTAATAAAAACCACATAATACTCATAAGCACACAAATCTAATGGTTGCCAAGAAACTGCAAAATCTACTACAAAAACAATAAGAAACCTGGAATAATGCCAATTCTTTGATGTACAAGGAGATTTGAGCTCGATACTTCTTTGTCTTCTCTGCAAACGACCATTGTAACCCTTGCAACGCCGATCCGATGAACTACTACAACCCTATATTCATAGAGGTCCTCACAAGATGATTGTGGGACGTTTGGTGGGGCCTCACGGGACAACCTATGCTCAACCTACAGAGGTGTATCCTTTCCAAATTTTGTGAAACCCTCCTGTAACCAGTATATTTGGCAATCAACCTCCTCCAGAAAAATGTCACAAATTCCCTGCACAAGCCGATATTCCTCCAAACTCTCTGCAAAATGAAACTAAACACCACAATGAACTCAAATGAGGACTCCAAATGAATCCTCCTCTTTGTCTAGCTAGGATGGATATTGCACAACCAAAACTAAACTGAAATGGCAGGAGTTTTCCAACCCCTAATGAAAACTTGTCTAAAGGATCACATTAAAGAGAGATCATAAAATATAATGCCAAAGTGAAGGGTTATCCCTCTATTTATTCTACCTTTTGAACCTTCTCGATGTTTMCCCTTTTTGACCAAATCAAACCCTTACTTTATTTTCCCTTCAATTCTAATTAAATATARTTATTTATTTTCTTTAATGTCACTTTTAGGATTTGTTGTTCTTTTAACCTAGTGACATCAAATAAASCACCTTSTCACAATAAATAAATAATATAATATAAAGACATTAAAATAATAAATAAAAGTAAAATTGAACATTCATGTAGTAAAAGGTCATGACTAAAAGTCATGACTCTTCATAAAACCATAAAGGGAATATATATAGGAAGGCTCTATCTTTGTAATATCATCATATATTCCTCCAAACTCTCTGCAAAATGAAACTAAACACCACAATGAACTCAAATGAGGACTCCAAATGAATCCTCCTCTTTGTCTAGCTAGGATGGATATTGCACAACCAAAACTAAACTGAAATGGCAGGAGTTTTCCAACCCCTAATGAAAACTTGTCTAAAGGATCACATTAAAGAGAGATCATAAAATATAATGCCAAAGTGAAGGGTTATCCCTCTATTTATTCTACCTTTTGAACCTTCTCGATGTTTACCCTTTTTGACCAAATCAAACCCTTACTTTATTTTCCCTTCAATTCTAATTAAATATAGTTATTTATTTTCTTTAATGTCACTTTTAGGATTTGTTGTTCTTTTAACCTAGTGACATCAAATAAACCACCTTCTCACAATAAATAAATAATATAATATAAAGACATTAAAATAATAAATAAAAGTAAAATTGAACATTCATGTAGTAAAAGGTCATGACTAAAAGTCATGACTCTTCATAAAACCATAAAGGGAATATATATAGGAAGGCTCTATCTTTGTAATATCATCATATATTGTCAATTATTACTATATATAAATATTCTTATGCATTCTAAGTTGTTCTTTACAAAATCTTCGTGTCTCTCACATTGGTATTAGAGTTGGTCGCTTCTCCGTATCACAGTCAATTCCCTCCACTTCTCCCATCCGCGATCTGCACCTACTCTTCCAAATTCTCCATGCACCCCTCTCTCACGCATCACTCCCACACTCCCTCCTTCTCTTTATCCCAGTGCAACCCCCTCTCCCATACACTCGACCCCACATCCTCCCACTGTAAATTATATACAATTATTTTTAAATAACTAAAAAGGGGATATTCCAAACAATTTCAAAATTATAGAAAAATACTCACCCACATACACCAGAAGGATGTCAGAATTAAAAACTCAAGTGGAAAAAATAGATTCTGAGTGTACAATCATTAGAAAATCACTCAAAATGTCAATACAAAAAACTCACGACGAGTTACTAGAAGAAATGAGGCTCAACAATGAGGCACTAAAAAAAGAGTTGACCCATAATCTCAAAGAAAAAATTTCAACAGAAGTCATAATCAAATTACAAAAAGGCATGTATAATCTAAAACAAGATCTTAAAGACGATATTTTTCAAGAACTCGGGGTTAACCTACAACAAGGTTTGGGAAAATTTTAATGAGAAATAAATGACGATTTGCAACAAAGCCTGGTTGTGATGACACAACACCGGGAAGAAAACCTTAATGAGATTTTGAAATAAATAAAAGGCCAAGGGCACCAACAAGACACCCAACAAGAAACAAGTGACTCAGGAACATATAACACAACACCCCCACCACCAACCCTGGCACCACCTCCCTACAATTCAAATGCCAAACCTTTATCACAACATCAACCCTTAATGATTTATCCTCCGAAAGCCAAAATTGAACTATCAAA
This sequence comes from Picea mariana, assembly GCA_032191745.1. NCBI lineage: Eukaryota > Viridiplantae > Streptophyta > Pinopsida > Pinales > Pinaceae > Picea > Picea mariana. Next base: position 204,914 of record JASDQU010012550.1, read on the forward strand.
ATACAATGGAGGTGATAACCAATGTGTGGCTTGGTTTAACAAAAATGAAGAATATTTCCATATATAAAATATTACAACTGATGAAGCAAAGATCAAATACGCATCGATGTACCTTGAAGGAACTGCATACAATTGGTATCTATGGTGGAAATGAAGAATTCTGTCATATGATTGGAATTCTTTCTAAAATGATAGTTTTAAATATTCCAAGGCATCTCGAAAAAGTATTTGTTTTTCAAAACTCACCATATTACAAAAAAAAGGCAACGTAGATGAATTTACGCATCAATGGGAATCTCTCGCCACCTGAGTATTTGGACTATTTGATGATCAATTACTCCATTCTTACATAGGTGGTCTCAAATCACATATCCAAGATGAGTTAATATGACATGAGGTTACTGTGATAGAAATACACAAGGAAAAAGCTGCAGAAGAAACAATAGAAGGCCAATCAAGATTTAACAAGGTTTACTCAAGTAGGAGGGTACCTTAGACCACAGTAAATGACAAATTCATACCGCCCAATCTATGTGAAGATAAAAGAAGAATTTTAGAGTCTCAAAGGATAAAAGAAGGACATTGTAAACAATGTGGAGAGAAATGGGACCTTAGACATAGATTCTAGATGGAAGATCACTCAAAAAAATTGTACATTTGTGAAGTAGAGAAAGATGACGAATCAGACTCAACAAAATCAATAAATGAAGAAATGGAAAATTTCCAAAATGAMACTTCATAACTCATAGAAGATGACACACCAAGAATATCGCTTATAGCCATCACAGGCATTACCCAACCACAAACTCTCAAATTAAAAGGACATATAAAAAATGATAATGTCATCATACTAATCGAGACTAGAAGTACTCACAATTTCCTCAATATCAAGATTGGAAGGAAACTCAAATTATTTGTATATCCAGTTCCATATATGAAATTAATAGTTGTAGACGACAAAAAAATTGGAAATTATGGAAAATGCCATAAGGTGAAATTCCAAATCCAATATTTTAATTTGCAATCAGAACTTCACATTGTCCCTCTAGGAGGAGTATATGTGGTTTTAGGATTCCAATGGTTACAAACCTTGGGCGCATACTCAGTCAATCACCAAGAACATTTCATCCAATTCAAGTGGCAAGGGAAATGCTATAAATTAAATAGTTTTCAACCTCCACAAACACAGGTTGTGTCGTCACAACAAATGAAAAAATGAATCGAAAAGGAATAACCACATACTTCATCCAATGCCACAACATAGAAATAAAAGAATATGAACAGGATGAATCCAGAACATCATATGTCCAAAATATAATTTAAAAACATAAGAACGCATTTTAAGACTTTGCCATGGGGTTACCACCTCAAACAAGAATTGAACATATAATTAAAGCTAAATGAGGATGAAGCCTAGTCAAGGTTAGACCATACATATACCCTCATCACCACAAAACAAAGATTGAAAGATTAGTCCAAGACCTATTAAAATGTGGTGTCATCACAAAAAGAAGAAGTCCATATGCAGCTCAAGTAGTGTTATTTCGAAAGAAAGATGGATCTTTCAGATTATGCATAGATTACTAAGGGATAAACGAAATAACAATTAAAAAAAAAAATCCATTCTGTTTATTGATGAAATGTTGGGTGAACTTCACAGAGAAAGATATTTTTCAAAACTTGATTTAAGATCTGGGTACTATCAGATTAGAATCAAACTAAAAGATGTAGCCAATAATTCTTTCCAGACACACGGAGGACACTACGAAATTGAAGGTGATGCCTTTTAGGCTAACTAATGCCCCCACCAATTTCTAAGTGAAAATGAATGAATTATTTCACCCACACTTACAGAAACATGTCTTAGTTTTCTTCGATGATATCTTAGTGTATAGTAAAACATGGGAGGAGCATATGAAACATTTGGGAAAAGTGTTATCTCTTCTGGAGGAAAATCAATTCTATGCCAAAATGTAAAATTATGCATTTGGAAAGGAGGAAGTAGAGTACCTTGGTCACATCATATCCAAAAAAAGAGTCAAATTAGACCCCATGAAAATCAGGGAATTCACAAAATGGCCTAAAACCAAAAACATATCCAAGTTACGAGGATTTCTAGGATTGGTAGGATACTATCAAAGATTTGTCAAGAATTATTCTCATTTAACCGTCCCTCTAACAAATATGCTTAAGAAAAACTCTTTCCAATGGTATGTGAAAGCACAAAAATGTTTTTAAAACTTAAAAATCATTATTTCCACAACCTCGGTATTAGAAGCACCTGACTTCTACAAACCCTTCATCATCATGTGTGAAACATTAGGGAGAAAACTGATTGTATTTCATGAATGAGGCTTCTTATTAGGCTGGTTGGGAAGTTATTGCGACCAAAGGTCACTTTTTTTTTAATAGAGAAGGGTGTCCCCAACTGAAACATCTGCCGAAAAAGTTACCTTTAATTAAAAATATCATGTACCCTTCATTCATATCTCAATATCACACCCCATTTTTGGAATTGGAGAAATATTGATGCAAGATGGTCACCTAATAGCTTTTGAGAGTGGGAAATTAAATCAAACAGAATGCTTATGATCCACTTACAACAAGGAAATTCTTACCATAATGCATGCATTAAAAAAATGGCGCCAATATCTATTGGGAAATAAATTCTTGATACGCACAAATCATAACAGTCTTGAGTACTTGTTATAGCAGAAACATTGTCAACCAAACAACAAAAGTGGATAGAGAAAATTGCCACGCTTGATATGGAAATTCTACATAAAATAGGAAAATACAATGACGTGGTTGATGACCTATCATGAAAAGATGAAGAAATACAATTTTTTGCACTATCAATAGCCATTGTAGAATGTCTAGATGAAATCCGAATTGAGGATGCAAAAAATCTAGAGAATTTCTCTATAATCAAAAATTTAAGTCAATATCCTAAGTGCAAATGGAAAAACGACGTCTTATGGTATAAATGGAGAATATACTTAAATACCAACTCAAGATTTAAAACCAGGTTTCTTCAAGAATCTCATGATTGCCTAGCCGCAGGTCATGTAGGATTTTTCAAAACATACTATAATGCACAAGGATCATTTTTTTGGAAAGGGATGAGTGCAGATATTCGAAAATATTTAGCAGAATGTGATCTCTGTCAAATGAACAAGAATGAAAATGTATCAACCCCTGGGTTACTCCTCCCGTTAGAAATTCCCAACCAAAAATGGGAAGAAATTACAATGGATTTCATTGAAGGACTACCAATATCTGATAGAAAAGATAAAATATTAGTAGTAGTAGACAGACTAACTAAATACGCACACTTTATTGGATTAAGGAAAACGTATTCAACAAAACAAATGATTGAAATATTCTGTAAAAATATTTACAAACTACATAGGTTCCCTAAGGTCATCATTGGCAATAGAGATGCAAAATTTAAAGGGAATTTTTCGAGAGAAATTTTCAAATATATCAAATCCTCTCTCAATATGAGCTCATCTTACCACCCTCAAACAAATGGCCAAATATAAGTCATCAATAAATGTTAGAAACCTATCTTTGTTGTTTTATCTCCGACAAACAAAATAAATGGTTTCAATGGTTGCACCTTGTTGAGTGGTGGTATACCTCCACTTATCACACATTAGTTAAAATGACACCTTTCCAAGATATTTATGGTTACAAACCTCCATCATGGAAGGAGTTGGACACCAACCACTTTAAAGATGCGTCAATAAAAGACCATATAGAAGAAAGTGAGAAAATCCTTCAGTTACTCAAAGAAAACTTAACAGTAGCAAGGAACTGAATGAAGCAACAAGTTGACCAAAACCTAACAGGAAGAGAGTTCGAAGTAGGAGACTGGGTATTTGTGAGACTTCAACCTTACAACCAGTTATCCCTTAAACAACATGGGAAGAAGAAATTGGCTATAAAATTTTATGGACCATATCAAATAAATAGAAAAATCACTCACGTAGCCTACCAATTGGATTTACTAGATAAAAGTCGTATCCAAACCGTCTTTCATGTATCATGCCTAAAGAGAGTCTTGGGACAACAAAAAAAGGCACAAACTATACTTCCTATGTTGGATGAGGAAGGAAGAATCATTTTAGATCCCGAATCCATTATCTCCACTTGGGAAAAGAGAATATGTTATCGAGTAATCAAGGAAAATTTGATTAAATGGAAAAATCTACCGAAAGAAGATGTTGCATGGGAGTCAAAGAAATTTCTCAAGTTACATCCTTATTTATCATTTCCTTGAGGACAAAKAAAAATTTAAGGGAAGGGCAATGTCACAATAAATAAATAATATAATATAAATGCATTAAAATGATAAATAAAAGTAAAATTAAACATGCATGCAATAAAATGTCATGAGTAAAAGTCATGACTCTTCATAAAACCATAAAGGGCATATATATAGGTAGGCCCTATCTTTKTAATATCATCATTTATTATCAATTATTATTATATATAAATCTTATTATCGATTCTAAGTAAGTTGTTCATTACAAAATCTTTGTGTCTTGCACACTCCTTGACTCCCTTTTTTGTTATTGACTATAGCCTATGAGAGTCGTCTAGGCTATTGAGCCATCCTATGTTAATTGGAAGGGGACATTACATGATATTATAACTCATAAGTAGAGTGAAAGGATGTAGGCCATTCCAATGGATGAACATCAACAAAAAACATCATATCCTTGGTATTGAGTCAAGGCAAAGTGAATTTCTAGGTATCATCATGGTTTCCTCTTTCAATTTATAAATTTGCTTTCCTTCGCTTGAATAGTTAATGGCTCACATTCTCTCAGTGAAGAAATCCGATGAGACATATGAATTGATATTACCATGTGCCTCGTTTCTTTACATCTAGTGATAATCACTTCCTGCAAGCTTTCTCATAAGGCCCTCATACAAAAGGTTTCCATCTTCATTAACCATTCACTCACTTGCGGGATGTAGAAAATCTTCAGTAGGAACCAACACAAGATGAAATCAACAACCTATGGGCCACTGTGGTGGATCCTTTAAAGAAATATAGTGAGTGAAGCCTTGATCCCTTCAGTAGTCAATGCTTTGGCTGTAGAGAGTCGGTTTCAAATTCTACCATACCAAAAAATAACTATGGTACATGGACAACATGCCCACTGCACAATGAGACATCATAGCTAGACAATGGACATGAAAAAAGAGAGAAAGAAACAATTTCAATATGAGGTCAAAGAAAACCTCAAAGTATAATATCTTTAAAATTTAGGCTAAACTCTTTAGACGTATTTTATGGAAACATTGTAAGTTTGCTAAAACATTGAAGTTAAAGTAGGAAAAAAATGTTTATTTATCTACAAAATGAATAGAAAAATATTGAAAAATAGCTTGTGGTTTTTGTCTTTCATCTCCATTATAAACATAAGAATATAATATTTATTGTTAAAATGATTAAAAAAATCCACAAACTCCAATTTTTAATGGGTCACATTTCTTTAAAACCTCTCAAAAATWAAAATACAAACAACTTTCCTAAACTCCATAATGCCATGACTAAAGCTAATACTTCAACTKAAATCAATAAAAATGTTTGAAACACCCMAAAATAATTGTCATAAACCCKCTCGTKCCYRTAATCAAAGATTKCATTTTAATCRGAATAAAAKAYGGAGACAAAATTWCCTCACCGACTTCTTAAAACCCTCGAGAGTCCAAAATCTCCGTGCTCAGCGGGTGCACACGAATGTTGTYGGTCGACCTATATTTATTTATGTTTCATATTTGTTTATTCCTTKTCATCTTGAATATCATGKAATATCAATCTTTACCTATACCTTGAAGGGGATTGCATAGCTGCCTAATGAAGATGMTTCTCCTGTGCGAAGCCGTCAAAGGATCTCCGCAATTTTTTTCATCATTTCTTTCCTTTGTCATGTGAGAGCTTCCTMGAGTAACATTTTAATAGGATATCATACTCTTTCATCTTTATTTTCATCTCCGATGGTTTTTTTTCGGGTTCGGCGCGACCGATCTRGTAAAGKCTTGATTGGTTTGTGTCCCAACTTCTTGYACCCAGACCTTGTTGGGGACATGCATGAAGAAAAATAAATGTAGACCAGACTGCTCTGATACCACTGATCTAGATTTAGGTGTGGAACAAACTCATTATAGACTGAATACCATAAACGCAGAGATAGGAAGAATAACACAAATATTCAGTAAACAATATCTTCTATGAAATAATGAAATAGGATGAAACTGTAAAACTACAGAACTGAAACTTGATCGAATGGTGGTAGCTATCTCTGAGTCTAAGTAGAATGGATCACAATGAGGCTCCATAGTCCCTTTTCATATTATTCATGAATCCCAAAACCCTAGACATCCAAAAACCTAACCCTAGAAGGTGAAATGCCAAAAGTCATGTGGGCCCTACAAGAAAGTTGGTGTAATTTGGTCCCTCAACTTCCTAGGGTCATAACTTTTGCATACGAACTATGTTTTAGTCACGTGATAGCATGTTGGAAAGGTCTTTCAGAGAACCACAAATTGTGATGTTAGGATTTGACTCCATCTACAATTTGACTATGGCGAGTAAAAAAACCAATGTTTAGGGCCCCAAAACAATCCTGAAAGTACAACAAGATGTTTTGATATGAAAACATACAAAATAGGCTAGTTGTATTAGGTGAGAGGCCACCCATATCCACCTAGAGAATGTGTGAGGCTTTAGATAGCTCTAGAAGTGTAGAACTCACAATTATAAAGTAGTACAGAAAGATGTGCTGAACAAAAATGGACACAAGCAGCTAGTTAGAATAGGTGGACACCAATCTCCATCTGGATCATAAAAATCTCATTAATATAATCATATCTAATGGTTGTAATAACAACCGCAGAATAATACTAAGCACACAAATCTAATGGTTACCAAGAAACTGCAAAGTCTACTATAGAAACAATAAGAAACCTGGAATGATGCCAATTCTCTGATGTCCAACGCTTTTTGAGCCTAATCCATCTCTATCTACTCTACAAACGATCACTTTAACCCTCATAACCCCAATCTAGCCAAGTAATACAACCCCATATTCACAGAGGCCCTCGCAAGATGACTGCAGGACATCTAGCAAGGCCTCACACTACAACCGGTGCTCGACCGACAGGGGTGTCTCCTTTCCCAGTTGCATAAATCCCTCTTGGCACCGATAGATCTGATGACCGGCCTCTTCTATAAAAATGCCACAACCCCCCTACGCAATTCGATATGCCTCGAAAATCTCTCCAGTATGAAACCAAACACCACAATGAACTCAAATGAGGACTCTAGATGAGCCATTATCTTTGTCTAGTTAGGGTGGATATTGCACCAACGAAACTAAAAGGTAAAGGATTGAAGAAATGGTTCATGCAGGACTGAAAGGTAACTGGTGAGTTACTCATATAGAAAGGCATGAATACAAACTCATAGTTCCCATAGTGACACCTCAATGATTATGGATATCCTCCTCTCAGACTCCAATATGGTGGTATTGTGATCGTAGATCAACCTTTGAAAAGTAAACCACCCCACGAAAATTTTCAGTCAACTCATCCATATTAAGCATTGGGTATTGGTTTTTGATGGTATTCTTTTTTAGTTCCCTGTAGTCTATGCACATCGCCATAGTGCCATATTTTTTCTTCACTAGCACAATTAACGAAGAAGAATGACTAGAGTTAGGCCTGATATTTCCCATCTCTAACAATTCTTTTATGGCCTTCTTTATTTCATCCTTGAACCTCTTCGGATGCCTGTAAGGGGTGCTTATCATTGGATTCTACCCCTCTTCTATATCAATGAAATGCTCAAATTGTCTGTGAGGTGGTTTACCTGCTCGCAATGGATTGAACATTATTTCATTCTTTCCTACTAATGCTTGGATATGTGGAGGGTAGTGTTTCCGATCTTGTGATGGATTTTCCATGGTGATCAACACTCTATTGCATAGGCCATGTAACCATGTCTAAAAAGGGTCTCCATGCGCTCATTAGACACAATCTTGGGGGAACCTATCGGCATACCTCTTAGGATCACTCACTATCCACCCTTGTCCTAGAACTCCATCCTTATGAGTATAACCACTGAACTCCTAACACCACATGAGTATATGCTATATCCACAACACAAAATTCATCGATCAATGTATAGTTTCCCATTGTTACTTCCAATCCCTTGGTCCTCTGAGTACATGTCATGTTGTACACATCTACTACTACCACATTGATTCTGTCAAAATCTTCCGCAAGGATTTGTCTCATGGTGACAAGTGCAACATCAATGAAATGAAATTGTGGGTGGCTCCACCATCAACCAATGTTGTAACCCTTTTCCCCTACAAAATACCTCTAACTCTGAAAGTGTAATATTTAGGGATACCTGAGAGTGTGGAAATGGTCACTCCCTTGGGCTTATTTGCAATGGCATATGTTCTGTAGCATGCAATGGTTCCCCACTGTTCTGTCTCATATCCTCATTAATACTTCAACCCTTACCAATAAAAATGTTTGAACCACCCCAAATTAATTTTTATAAACCCCCTCTTGCCCGTAACCAAAGGTTACACTTTAACGAGAATAAAAGACGGAAACAAAATTTCCTCAACGACTTCTTAAAACATCCGAGAGTGCAAAATCTCCGCGCTTAGCGAGTGTGCACGAATGTTGTCGGCTTGAAAGCTGTCTTTCGACTTGTATTTATTTATGCTTTGTATTTGTTTATGCCTTGTCTTAACCTATACTCTGTGTTGAAGGATTATTCTAGCATTCTAGGTTGCAAAAGTCATTATAGGAAAATTTATCACATATATTTTATCTATCGTATCATACTCTCTATATGAGGTGTTAATATCAATCCTCTGATTATATTTCTATTGTGCTCCTATAGGATTCGCTGTCAATAATTGTGGTAGTAAGGTCCGAGGAATCCTTAGTATCCTTCTCTCGGCTAGGTTATGGTTATTGCTACTTTCTGTGTGTATCATGTCACCCCAATGGGATCCACTGGGTCCACCTTGATCTGTACCATTTATATTCCCATGTTGTCCCATTAGTTGTGCAATCACTCCTAAGGTTTGTTGTTGGAACTTTGTTGTCTCTTC
>JASDQU010012550.1:226222-242014 GCA_032191745.1 Picea mariana
GAATAGAAAAATATTTAAAAAATAGCTTGTTGTTTTCATCTTTCATATCCATTATAAACATAAGAATATCATATTTATTGTTAAAATGATTAAAAAAATCCACAAACTCCAATTTTTAATGGGTCACATTTCTTTAAAACCTCTCAAAAATAAAAATACAAACAACTTTCCTAAACTCCACAATGCCATGACTAAAGCTAATACTTCAATTAAAATCAATAAAAATGTTTGAAACACCCCAAAATAATTGTCATAAACCAGCTCGTGCTCGTAATCAAAGATTGCATTTTAAACGGAATAAAAGACATAGACAAAATTTCCTCATCGACTTCTTAAAACCACTGAGAGTTCAAAACCTCCGTGCTCAATGGGTGCACACGAATGTTGTCGGTCCACCTGTATTTATTTATGTTTCATCTTTGTTTATTCCTTGTCATCTTGAAGATCATGGAATATCAAGCTTTACCTATACCTTGAAGGGGATTGCATGGTTGCCTGATGAAGATGCTTCTCCCATGTGAAGTCGTCAAAGGATCTACGCAAAGTTGTCCATCATTTCATTCCTTTGTCACGCGAGGGATTCCTCGAGTAACATTTTAATAGGATATCCTGCTCTATCATCTTTATTTTCATCTTCGATGGGTTTTTTTCAGGTTCGGCGTGACCGATCTGGTAATGGCTTGATTGGTTTGTGTCCCAACTTCTTGTACCTAGACCTTGTCGGGGACATGCATGAAGAAAAAYAAAWGTAGACCAGATTGCTCTGATACCACTGATCTAGATTTAGGTGCGGAATGAACTGATTATAGACTGAATACCATAAACACAGAGATAGGAAGAATAACACAAATATTCAGTAAACAATATCTTCTATGAAATAATGAAATAGGATGAAACYRTAAAACTRCAGAAMTGAAACTTGATYGAATGGTGGTAGCTATCTCTGAGTCTGAGTAGAATGGATCAMAATGAGGCTCCATAGGCCCTTTTCATATTATTCATGAATCCCAAAACCCTAGATATCCAAAAACCTAACCCTAGCAGGTGAAATGCCAAAAGTCATGTGGGCCCTACGGGTAAGTTGGTGTAATTTGACCCCTCAACTTCCTAGGGTYATAACTTTTGCATACGACCTATGTTTTAGGCGCGTGATAGCATGTTGGAAAGGTCTTTCAGAGAACTACAAATTGTGATGTTAGAATTTGACTCYRTCTACAATTTGACTATGGCGAGTAAAAAAAACAATGTCTACGGCCTCAAAACGACCCTGAAAGTACAACAAGATATTTTGATATGAAAWCATACAAAATAGGCTAGTTGGATTAGGTGAGAGGCCACCCATATCCACCTGGAGAATGTGTGAGTCTTTAGATAGCTCCAGAAGTGTAGAACTCATAGTTATAAAATAGTACAGAAAGACGTGCTGAACAAAAATGAACATGAGGAGCTAGTTAGAATAGGTGGCCACCAATCTCCATCTGGATCACAAAAATCTCATCAATATAATCATATCTAATGGATGTAATAACAACCGAAGAATAATACTAAGCACACAAATCTAATGGTTACCAAGCAATTGCAAAATCTACTACAGAAAAATAAGAAACCTGGAATGATGCCAATTCTCTGATGTTCAAGGCTTTCTAAGCCTAATCCTTCTCTATGTAATCTACAAACGATCACTTTAACCCTCATAACCCAATCTAGCAAAGTAATACAACCCCATATTCACAGAGGCCCTCAGGACATCTAGCGAGGCCTCACACTACAACCGGTGCTTGACCCGTAGGGGTGTCTCCTTTCCTAGTTGCATAAAACCCTCTTGGCACCGGTAGATTTGATGACCAACCTCCTCTAGAAAAATGCCACAAACCCCCTACGCAATTTGATATTCCTCGAAAATCTCTCCAGTATGAAACCAAACACCACAACGAACTCAAATGAGGACTCTAGATGAGTCATCATCTTTGTCTAGTTAGGGTGGATATTGCACCACCAAAACTAAAAGGTAGAGGATTGAAGAAATGATTTATGCAGGACTGAAAGTTAGTTGGTGAGTTACTCATCTAGAAAGGCATGAATACAAACTCACAGTTCCCATAGTGACACCTCAATGATTATGGATATCCTCCTCTTTGACTCCAATATGGTGGTATTGTGATCGCAGATCAACCTTTGAAAAGTACACCACCCCATGAAAATTTTCAGTCAACTCATCAATATTGAGCATTGGGTATTGGTTTTTGATGGTATTCTTTTTAAGTTCCCTGTAGTCTATGCACATATCCATAGTGCCATATTTTTTCTTCACTAGCACAATTAACAAAGCGGAATGACTAGAGCTAGGCCTGATATTTCCCATCTCTAACAATTCTTTTATGGCCTTCTCTATTTCATCCTTGAATCTCTTTAGATGCTTGTAAGGGGTGCTTATCATGGGCTTCGACCCCTCTTCTATCTCAATGACATGCCCAAATCATCTGTGAGGTGGTTTACCTGCTTGCAATGGATTGAACACTCTTTCATTCTTTCCTAATAATGCTTGGATATGTGCAGGGTAATGTTTTTGATCTTGTGATGGATTTTCCATGATGATCAACACTTTGTTGCATAGGCCATGTAACCATGTCTAAAAAGGGTCTCCATGCGCTCATTAGACACAATCTTGGGGGAACATATCGACATACCTCTTAGGATGACTCACTATCCATCCTTGTCCTAGAACTCCATCCTCATGAGTACAACCACTGAACTCCTAACACCACATGAGTATATGCTATATCCACGACACAAAATTCATCGATCAATGTATAGTTTCCCATTGTTACTTCCAATCCCTTRGTCCTCTRAGTACACRTCATGTTGTACACATCTACTACTACCACATTGATTCCCTCAAAATCCTCYGCAAGGATTTGTCTCATGGTGACAAGTGSAACATCAATGAAATGAAATTGTGGGTGGCTCCAACATCAACCAATGTAATGTTGGAACWCTCTGCCCCTACAAAATAYCTCTAACCTTGAAGGTGTAATATTTAGGGATTCCTGAGAGTGTGGCAATGGTCACTCCCTTGGGCTTATCCTGCAATGGCATATGTTCTGCAGCATGCGATGGCTCCCCACTGTTATGTCTCATATCCTCATTAATACTTCAACCCTAACCAATAAAAATGTTTGAACCACCCAAAAATAATTTTCATAAACCCCCTCTTGCCCGTAACCAAAGGTTACACTTTAACGAGAATAAAAGACGGAAACAAAATTTCCTCACCGACTTCTTAAAACACCCGAGAGTACAAAATCTCCGCGCTTAGCGGGTGCGCACGAATGTTGTCGGCTTGAAAGCTGTCTGTCGACTTGTATTTATTTATGCTTCGTCTTTGTTTATGCCTTGTCTGTGTTGAAGGATTATTCTCGCATTCTCGATTGTAATAATCTCTGAGAGGGGCAAGTGGAAATTCAAGCCATTTATACCAGAATTCGTTACCCATTTTGGGAAATATGGCCGCAGGTTCAACATCTTCTTCAGACTACACCCATAATTCTAATGATGAAAAGTTAGTTGCTTTGGATTCGTCAAACGATGGAGCTTCAGGAGTCAGGAGAGTAGGTGTTAAAAGGAGGACCGGAGAAACAAAAAGATCTTCTTTACAGTGGCAGCTTAATAATTCCCAAAAGGAGAAGGGCAAGGCGATAATTAGTGGAGCAGGTGACTTTGATGAAATAACTGGTGGAAAAATTGCCACTCCAAAGAATTTAGGAGCAGAAATCTCTCATATGGTAAGCCTGAGTGAGACAGAAGCAGTTGAAATGGATGGAGTAGGGGCAACGTCTATCGAATGTGGTTGTTGTTATTGGGAATATCAGGTTGAAAATATGGTACAGTGTAGAAATGGGCATCTGTTTTGTTTTAAATGTATAAGGAAGCGGATTGATGAAATCATTTACGGAGGTCTCAAAGCACATGCCTCTCTATCTTGTATGGCTATTGATTGCTGCGAGGAGTCAATTCCTTTGTCAGAGATTAGCAGAGCTCTTCCAAATGATGTTCTTGAAAGATATGAATATCGCCAGGCTCAGGAAGCTATAGTTGAAGCCAAAATTGAAGGTTTGGTTTATTGCCCATTTTGTAACATTCCATATGAGGTAGACAAATGTGTACAAGTTTTGGACTGTCAAAACCCTAAATGTTTAAAGGCTTCCTGTATCAAATGCAAGAAGCTGAGTCACTTAGCATTACGCTGTGAAGAGGTTGAGGAAAAATCTGAGACTGCTCTTCGTAGGGAAGTTGAAGAGAGGATGACAAAAGCTGTGATAAGAGAATGTAACATTTGCAAGGCGGAGTTAATCAAGGCGTATGGATGCAATAGGGTSACATGTATGTGTGGAAATACAATGTGTTACGTTTGCAAACGGGCAATTTCGTATTCAGACATGCTTCATTTTTGTGGTTGTCTTCTATATAGTGGAGAACCAGGGAAGCCCTGTCAAATATGCAACAGGTGTAGTTTGGTAGAGAATGAGATAGAAGATAATGAGGCTCTTGCTGCTAGAGAGGAAGCATTGACGGAATTGGTAGACAATAAATCTGAGTCGCTTCATCTGGTAATCGGACCTCCCCTCAAAAGGCGAACACGACAACCACCCACAGAGGAGCAACATTTGCCTCCACTAGAATTCAACGAACTCGGTGATCAACTTACAAATATGGTTGTACCTCCACAGCTACGTCCGTCGCAATTTTTTAGACTGCGTGAACGGCTTACAAACATTGCAAACAGATTTAATGGTTAAATTAAACTTAATAGATTATATCATTGTAGGATTAATAGTTAATAACATATGTTTCCTTTTTATGTTAATTTATAGTTGATTTAATTACTAGTACAGCCACATAATTGTGGCTGATCAAGGTCTAAAGGTTGATAAGATGAAAAGAATTTTTAAAAGAATATATTAAATTTTATTCATTTATTTGGTATTAATATTTTAATTTATGTTAATCATTTAGGTGGTAATCAGTTAGCTATAATTTTTAAATATGATTAGGTAAATGTAAAGAAGTAAACACATAAACTGATGTATTTATAATAGCTAGGAAGTTAATGATTGAAATCACAACAATTTATTTTGTGTGACTAGTAAGAATATTCCAGCTATATTTAATCTTGTCCATAAAAAACTTATTAAGCACTAAACCCCTATTAAATATGTCCATTGTCAATAGGTATACGCCGCCTTTCGACGTAATAAATTATTATTATAAAAAATCAAAGAATTATAAATATTTAGAAATTGAAATTTAATATAAGTATATAAATATTTAAAAGGTGTAATTAATGATTAATTTGTATTAAGATTAATTTAGTTATTAATAACTTAATCAATGATCATGATAATTAATAATTAATTTTTATTAATATTAATTTAATTATTAATAACTTAATCAATAATCATGGAGGATCCACTTCTAAAATGAGGATTTGATAAGGTGGATTTTCCTCATTTAAGGCGATTTATTATAAAATATTTTAGAATTTGATCGATTGTTCATATATGTTGTCGAGATTTCTTTCTCGTTTCCTCAATTCATAAGTTTGTGTGGTGAGATATATTCCCATTTAGAAAGGATAATTGTCAATAAACAAGGGTATCTAGTCCTGTAAAAAATAGATAGTCTGTCAGTTCGAAAGTCACTCTATACCAGAAAAATTTTCTGTAAATTTTGAATTATTTAACGAAGAAAAAAGATTAGGGTTTACAAAGAATGTGAGTGAGAGCTAAAAAGTTAATTTCTACAACAAATCATTAAACTTGAACAAATTTCAGAGAGTATGTCCCTACCAATGAGTATCAACACTATTGTAACCTAGGTTTGCACCCCTGCCTCTCCTCTCTCTTTTCCCTATGCCTTCATCAATTTTTCCTCTTGACATTGGTTAAGTCAGTTTCCCATTTTTGAGCGACTTGATTCTTATTCATTTCATTCCTATTTGAGTCTTTACGCATTCATGTTTTGGATTTTCCTGAAGGATAAAATACATGTCGTATTTGGTTTGGAATGCTTGTCATCACGTTTTCCATTGATTGAGCTCACAATAGGTCGACTAAGCCTTTTTATATGCACACGAAACACCTGTGGACAAACACAACAATTCAGAATGGTCATTTTTGGGTCGAGATTGTCAAAACGAATAGGGTAATTTTCAACGATAAAGATCTAATAGGTTGGTCAGATCAACNGGGGGGGGGGGGTTCCAGAATCAGGTGGGGTTTAACATAAGACATTAGGCAAGTCACTCCAGCACTTTAGCATTCGAGCATACGAATTTGTCATTGTTTCAATTTCTGAAGTCTGGAACTCCCAAAGTATTAAATGTTAAACATGGATTAAGCTCAATTTAATTAGTGATAAGCAATGGATAATCACTCTACGAGATCATCACTTTGGGATATTTTCATGCGTTACATCAGGAAATTTCTTAAGAGTCAAAGAGTTGAAATCCTAGAGATTCGAAGTCTCGAAGATTCGAAGAGTCGAAGTCCCAAAGAGACAAAGTTTCAAAGAGCTGAAGACTTGAAGTCGCGAAGAGACAAAGTTCCAAAGAATCGAAGAGCTGAAGTCCCGAAGTGCCAAAGCACATGGCACTCATCAGTCATGACATGTGGCACTCATTTCGGGTCATTTGGTTGTGTCATTCGCCCGTTTCCACGTGACACGTGCCACCTTTCTTTCCATGACACATCAACAACCATGACATCATATGACATTAGACCACCACGTCACTTCAATGATTTTCATTCGGGAGAATTCCAAGAACAACATTTTAAACTCCCGAAGCCTGAACTTCCAAAGTGAATCTTGAGAATCCATTAGCAAGGATATGTGGAGACAGATCATTGACTTTAGATATTTTCCTCTGGGAGAATTCCAAGCACAACATTTGAAACTCCCAAAGCCTGAACTTCTGAAGTGAATCTGGACCATCCACCAATGAGGACACGTGTCGACAGATCTCCCTCTTTGGATATATGACACTTCATAGGATTGCGCAAGCAAGGAGATGAATTACCCGAAGCCTAAACTTCTGAAGTGAATCTAGACCATCCAGATATGAAGGCCATCTAGAGACATATCCCTCACTTCGTAAGTATGACACTCTCGAGGATGCTAAGAAATATGCATTGAAACTCCTAAAGCTTGAGCTCCCGAAGTGATCACAGACCATTGATCTCAAATCAACCAACATCATTTATCTGTGCAACAGGTAAATATCACCATGATAATAGATCGTAATCATATTGATGGCCACAATTCATTGCGGGGACGTAAACTTCCCAGACGTTAATTTTATAGAGCGGTACCGCAATTGGAACCATGGTATTGTTGGAAGCATACGTGGTGGCTTGTGGGGGATTACGGGCCCAAAAGTGTTGTGGACCCAAAACACCTTCAACAAATTCCGCAATCATGTGCTTAAATGAGATCGGGTTACTGCACCACCTCCACGTCACCTTCACTCATTCCACTCATTACTCTCGCTCCTCTCACCACCTCACACATATCAGCATTTAACCATAATTTATTGAGCAGAAATTAAATTTATTAACAACATGAAAATAAATCACATAACCATCACATAACACAACATATTCATCACCTTAATGATAACCACCTAACACAGCGTAATCATGAAAATACATACCTCTTTCTGATGTTATTTCTCCAATCACCGTCTGTCCTCGTTGTTGCTTTGCCCAAACTCTACCCAGAACCGAATCTTTCCTCCCTGCCAGCTAGGAACAGGGAGAGTAAAGAATGAGTTTCAATTGTTTCTCTATCTGAGCAAGAGCTTTCCTACAAGGAGTGCAGTGAAATTGTCCACAAGGTGTGCGTTGATAGAAGACAGAGTTCGTCTCAGCAAGCTCAGGAGGGATAGCATTGTTCTCATTCTCACAGAAGTGCAAGTTAAGCACAGGAGCCGTGCAAGGTGTGCGCAAGCCATGTAGATTCTCAGAGGTTGCAACCTGAGGGAAGAATTGAAGGACTGATGCTGCAAAAAGAGTGCACATAGTCTAAGAATTCAAATACTTGGAGTGTATTTGAAGAAGTGCCACAAGGAGTGGGCGAAATTTTTTTCCCCAAAGGACTTGAGGATTTTTCAATCAAGCTCAGGAGGTATAGGATATTCGAAGTTGTCGAAGAAAAGCTCAAGAGAGCTAGTGCCTTGAAGTATTGGAAGAAGGCACAACAACGTTGGCTTATTGGTGGACAAGTTTTGTGAAAGCATACTTGTTCATTTCGTAGGAGTGTTACGGAGGAATTGAACAGTCGTAATTCTCCATGGAGAATTCACAAAGTTCTGAGAATCGTCAAATCTTGTAGAGGAGAAAGAAGGTTATGTTGAGTGTTTTTCTAATTGCAAGCTCAGGATAAATCACGTCATAGGATCTGAGCTAGAAAGGGTCATTGGATCACTCACATAATCTCATTTCGGGGCTTCGTGAGTTGGAGAATTGAAACCCTTGCATCAATATTCGCGAGGTCCTGAGGTGCGAAGTTCTGAAATAGAGAAAGAATCTGAGTCATCCAATTGGAAGGGCACGTGTCGCGAGATCCTCTCTATCAGGGATTCTAACATCAAGGTTCATAGAAGGAAGTCCTTTCACTTTGCAAGTGGCGAAGTCACGAGAGAATCACAGCCATCCATCAGAGGAGGACAAGTGGTAGAGATCAAGAGATCTCACGAACTTGGAAATTCGTAAGGTGAAAGCCCAAAGTTTGGGTGCTCCAAGTCACGAGTAGTGAATTCATGAGGAGCAAAGACAGCAGTTGGATCCGGGTCAAGGGAGGACCGTTGGATCAGAGCCTCATGGCATGTTTTGCTTATTCGGAGGTTCGGAGGTTGGAAGGACCCCATCTCAACTACAGAAGTCGAGAAGTGTCGAGAGCCGAGGCACAGAGGGAACACGTGGCAGAACCACAAGGTGGGCCCGGGAAAGAGACATGCAGACACACATCACCTAGTGGAAGGAGTCAACACTCCGTTGACTTCTTACTTCTCGGAGATTTGTAAGATAAGAGTAAGCGAGATCGACCCTTCGACTTGCAAAGTCATGAGTAGCAAGAATGAGAGGAGAAAAGTCAACATCGCCTCTTGGGGATTCAAGAAAGAAAGGTGCTAAGGTTGGACATTCGAAATCGCGAAGTGGCGAGTAGCGAGAAGTGCTAGTGCTTAGCCTAGCTGATGGTTGCGTGAGGAAGGTGCTGATAGAGGAAGAGCCATACCCGTATCGACATTTCGGGTATCGTGAGATTTAAAAGGAAGAGTTGGGAGCCTCGACTCACGAACTCATGAGATTGCAAGTTGAAAAAAGGACCTTGGGTTAGGCCCTTGGTCATACTGCTATAGTCTCTTGGGGAGAAAGGGACTCGTGCCTAGTGTTGTCCGCACAGGGGAGATTCCCGAAGGACCTGTGGATCGATTTGAAAGGATATTCCATCAAGGAATCCGAAAGAGCCGATCTTACTCGAAGGGGTTAAAGAACAATCCTGTGAGTAGATCTCGGCCAGAGGGCCACTAGATCTGCGTCAGTTGGTATCAGAGCTTGACTCTGTTTGTATATTTTAGATAGGGAAATCGAGAAAGAAATATCATCCATGCCGCCAAGAAGAAGAGACAGACAAACACCCAATCCACCAAAGGATAGGGAGATGTCAAGAGAAAGTGGTAGGCAGGTGCCAAATCCAGCCATGGAAAGAGATATACATGACCTACGTGCCAGAGTCGTGGACATGGAAATAAAGCAAAGGGGCACAACTGGTGTTGGGGATCTCAGTGATTCTGAAAATGAAAATGAAGTTGGACATGAAGGAGAAGAAGTTGCAGTAGAAGATGCAGAAAATGAACACCCGATTAGGGATGTTGCAAGAATGGGTGCTAGAATAAGAATGGATATTCCAGTATATGAAGAAAACCTAGATGATGAAGAGCTTCTAGACTAGATTAGAGCTCTTGACACATATTTTGACTATGAAGATGTCGAGGAAGAAAAAAAGTTCAAACATGTTGTCACAAGACTTAAAGGACATGCAACATTGTGGTGGGATGAGCTACAAGTTGAAAGACGCTGCAAAGGCAAGTAGAAAATCAAGAGTTGGGATAGGATGATTGCGAAGATGAAGGTGAAATTTATTCCCAGGGACTACCAGATTACTTTGTTTTGAAGAATACAAAATTTGAGACAGAAGTTGATGACAATGAAGGAATATACTGAAGAATTCTATCGGTTGAACATCAGGGCAGGTCATCGCGAAAGTGATGATAAAAAAGTTGCTAGGTACATGAATGGTCTGAGGTACGAAATTCAGGATGAGATGAGCATGATGACCATCCAAATGGTGGAATATGATTATCATATGGCTCTGAAGGCTGAAGAGAAGCTAAGCCAAAAACAAGGTCAAAGAGGCTGATGCAGAAGTCAGTCCAGAGGAAAATCAGTTGCCCAGGATAGAAATCAAAAACCCAAGGAAGAGTGGAAGAAACCTCAAAATCAAACTGAGAGAGGTGGAAGATCACAAAGAGGGAATCATACTGAACAAAGAGGTCAGTATGCTGATGGAAACATTTTCCCTCGTACCAGAGGTAGAGGAAGAGGAAGAGGTGGAGTGGTGAAATGCTTCACATGTGGAAAGGTTGGACATAAATCTTATGAGTGTCCAGAAAAAAATAAAGAAGGTGGTGAAACTCACATTGCCGAAGCACAGAGAAGGAATGTTGAGGCAGAAGATGTTGAAGGTGGGAGATCACTGATGATGCAAAAAGTTATCTTAACACCAAAGAACGAGGTGGAGAGTTTAGTCCAGAGGAACAGACTTTTCTGGACCGCTTGCAAGACCAAATAATGGGCATGCAAAGTCATCATGGATAGTGGTAGCACAGATAATATCGTTTCTATAGAGATGGTAGAAAAGCTAGAGCTGGAGACTATTGAACATCCAAGTCCATATAGAGTTTTGTCGCTACAAAAAGGACATCAGGTAAATGCCACTAAACAATGTTTAGTTGAATTTAAAATAGGAGGGTATAAAGATGAAATACTCTGTGATGTTATTCCCATGGATGTTTGTCATCTATTGCTGGGTAGACTGTGGAAATATGATAGAAATGTGATTCATGATGGGAGGAAGAACACATACACCCTAGAGAAGAATGGGAGAACTCACATGTTGCTTCCAATCAAAGATAAAGAAGTGAAACCTAAAGTAAGCAACACTGTACTTCTCATGAGTGGGAAGGAACTTCTTACAGAGGTTAAGAATAAGAAGGAACCATAATTCATTGTGGTCGGGAAGCCTAAAATTGTTTTAACCAGTACAAGGGTAGATGATTTACCGGAAGAGGTTTAGAAACTATTGGAAGAGTTTGCTGGCATAGTAGTGGACTTAAGCCGAATTCCAAGAACAACATTTTAAACTCCTGAAGCCCGAACTTCCAAAGTGAATCTTGAGCATCCATTAGCAAGGACATGTGGAGATAGATCATTGACTTTAGATATTTTCCTCTGGGAGAATTCCAAGCACAACATTTGAAACTCCCAAAGCCCTAACTTCTAAAGTGAATCTGGACCATCCACCAACGAGGACATGCGTTGACAGATCTCTCTCTTTGGATATATGACACTTCATAGGATTGCACAAGCAAGAAGATGAATTACCCAGAGCCTCAAATTCCGAAGTGAATCTAGACCATCCAGATATGGAGGTCATCTCGAGACATATCCCTCACTTCGTAAGTATGACACTCTGGAGGATGGTAAGAAATATGCATTGAAACTCCTGAAGCTTGAACTCCCGAAGTGATCACAGACCACTGATCTCAAATCAACTAGCATCATTGATTTGTGCAATAGGTAAATATCACCATGATCACAGATTGTAATCAAATCGATGGCCACAATTCATTGCGGGGACGTAAACTACCTAGATGTTAATTTTATAGAGCGGTCCCGCAATTGGAACCATGGTATTGTTGGAAGCATACATGGTGTCTTGTGGGGGATTACGGGGCCAAAAGTGGTGTGGACCCAAAACACCTTCAACAAATTCCGCAATCACGTGCTTGAATGACATCGGGTTACTGCACCACCTCCACGTCACCTCCACTCATTCCACTCATTACTCTCGCTCCTCTCACCACCTCACACATATCAGCATTTAACCATAATTTATTGAGCAGAAATTAAATTTATTAACAACATGAAAATAAATCACATAACCATCACATAACACAACATATTCATCACCTTAATGATAACCACCTAACACAGCATAATCATAAAAATACATACCTCTTTCTGATGCTATTTCTCCAATATCCATCTGTCCTCGCTGCTGCTTTGCCCAAACTCTACCCAAAACCAAATCTTTCCTCCCTGCCAACTAGGAACGGGGAGAGTAAAGAATGAGTTTCAATTGTTTCTCTGTCTGAGAAAGAGTTTTCCTACAAGGAGTGTAGTGAAATTGTCCGCAAGGTGTGCGTTGACATAAGACAGAGTTCGTCTCAGCAAGCTCAGAAGGGATAACATTGTTCTCATTCTCGCAGAAGTGCAAGTTAAGCACAGGAGCCGTGAAAGGTGTGCGCAGACCAAGTAGATTCTCAGAGGTTGCAACCCGAGGGAAGAATTGAAGGACTACTACTATAAAAAGAGTGCACATAGTCTAAGAATTCAAATACTTGGAGTGTATTTGAAGAAGTGCCACAAGGAGTGGGCACAGAAATTTTCTCCAAAGGACTTGAGGATTTTTCAATCAAGATCAAGAGGTATAGGATGTTCGAAGTTGTCGAAGAAAATCTCAAGAGAGCTAGTGCCTTGAAGTATTGGAAGAAGGCGCAACAACGTTGGTTTAGTGGTGGACAAGTTTAATGAAATCATAGTTGTTCATTTCGCAGGAGTGTTAAGGAGGAATTGAAGGGTCAAAATTCTCCATGGAGAATTCACAAAGTTCTGAGAACTGTCAGATCTTACAGAGGAGAAAGAAGGTTACATTGAGTGTTTTTCTAAGTGCAAGCTCAGGAAAAATTGGGTCGTAGGATCTGAGCCACCAGGGGTCGTTGGATCACTCGTGTAATCTCATTTCGGGGCTTCGTGAGTTGGATAATTGAAACCCTTGCATCAATATTCGTGAGGTTGTGAGGTGCGAAGTTTTTAAATAGAGAAAGAATCTGAGCCGTTCGATTGGAAGGGCACATGCCGCGATATCCTCTCTATCAGGGATTCGAACATCAGGGTTCAGAGAAGGAAGTCCTTCCACTTCGCAAGTGGCGAAGTCACGAGAGAATTGCAGCCATCCATCAGAGGAGGACAGGTGGTAGAGATCAAGAGATCTCACGAAATCGGACGTTTGTAAGGTGAAAGCCCAAAGTTTGGGTGCTCCAAGTCACGAGTAGTGAATTCGCGAGGAGTAAAGACAACCGTTAGATCTGGGTCAAGGGAGGATCATTGGATCAGAGCCTCATCACATGTTTTGCGTATTCGGAGGTTCGGAGGTTGGAAGGACCTTGTCTAAACTACAAAAGTCGAGAAGTGCCGAGAACCGAGGCACAGAGGAAACACGTGGCAAAACCACAACGTGGGCTCGGGAAATAGACAGGTGGACACACGTCACCTAGTGGAAGGAGTCAACACTCCGTTGAATTCTCGCGTCTCGGGGATTTGCAAGATAAGAGTACGTGAGCTCAACCCTTTGACTCACGAAGTCACGAGTAGCGAGAATGAGAGGAGAAAGGTCAACATCGCCTCTCAAGAATTCGTGAAAGAAAGGTGCCAACGTTGGACATTCAAACTCGTGAAGTGGTGAGTAGTGAGAAGTGCTAGTGCTTAGCCTAGCCGATGGGTGAGTGAGGAAGGCGCAGATAGAGGAAGAGCCATACACGTATTGGTATTTGAGGTATCGTGAGATTTAAAAGGAAGATTTGGGAGCCTCGACTCACGAACTCATGAGATTGCAAGTTGCGAAGAGGACCTTGGTTTAGGCCCTTGGTCATAGTGTTGTGGTTGCTTGGGGAGAAAGGGGCTTGTGCCTAGTGTTGTTCACATAGGGGAGTTTCCCGAAGGACCCGTGGATCGATTTGAAAGGAGATTCCATCAAGGAATCTGAAAGAGATGATCTAAATCGAAGGCGTTAAAGAACAATCCTGTGAGCAGATCTCGGCCCGAGGGCCGCTAGATCTGCGTCAGTTGGTATTAGAGCTTGAATTTGTTTGTATATTTTAGACAGGGAAAGTGAGAAGGAAATATCATCCATGCCACCAAGAAGAAGAGATAGACAAATACCCGATCCACCAGAGGATAGAAATATGTCAAGAGAAAAGGGCAGGCAGTTGCCAAATCCATCCATGGAAAGAGATATGCATGACCTATGTGCCAGAGTCGTGCACATGGAAATAAAGCAGAGGGGCACATCCAGTGTTGGGGATCTTAGTGATTCTGAAAATGAAAATGAAGTTGGACATGAAGGAGAAGAAGTTGTAGTAGAAGATGCAACAAATGAACGCCCGATAAGGGATGTTGCAAGAATGGGTGCTAGAATAAGAATGGATATTCCAGTATATGAAGAAAACCTGGATGATGAAGAGCTTCTAGACTGTATTAGAGCTCTGGACACATATTTTGACTATGAAGATGTTGAGGAAGACAAAAAGTTAAAACATGTTGTCGCAAGACTTAAAGGACATGCAACATTGTGGTGGGATGAGCTACAAGCTAACAGACGTTGCAAAGGCAAGTAGGAAATCAAGATTCGGAATAGGATGATTGCGAAGATGAAGGTGAAATTTATTCCTAGGGACTACCAGATTACTCTGTTTTTAAGAATACAGAATTTGAGACTGAAGATGATGACAGTGAAGGAATATACTGAAGAGTTCTATAGGTTGAACATCAAGGCAGGTCATCACGAAAGTGATGATGAAAAAGTTGCTAGGTACATGAATGGTCTGAGATACGACATTCAGGATGAGATGAGCATGATGACCATCCAAATGGTGGAAGATGTGTATCAGATGGCTTTGAAGGCTGAAGAGAAGCTAAGACGAAAACAAGGTCAAAGAGGCCGAGGCAAAATTCATCCCAGAGGCAAATTAGTTGCCCAGGATAGAAATCAAAAACCCAAGGAAGAGTGGAAGAAACCTCAAACTCAAACTGAGAGAGGTGGAAGCTCACAAAGAGGGAAACATACTGAACAGAGAGGTCAGTATGTTGATGGAAACATTTTCCCTCGTACCAGAGGTAGATGAAGAGGAAGAGGTGGAGGGGTGAAATGCTTCACATGTGGAAAGGTCGTACATAAATCTTATGAGTGTCCAGACAAAAAGAAAGAAGGTGGTGAAACTCACATTGCCAAAGCACAGAGAAGGAATGTTAAGGCAGAAGATGTTGAAGGTGGAAGATCGCTGATGATGCAAAAATTTATCTTAACACCAGAGAAGGAGGTGGAGAGTTCGGTCCAGAGGAAAAGACATTTTTGGACTGCTTGCAAGACCAAAGACTGGGCATGCAAAGTCATCGTGGATAGTGGTATTACAGATAATCTCATTTCTATAGAGATGGTAGAAAATCTAGAGCTGGAGACTATTGAACATCCAAGTCCATATAGAGTTTTTTTGCTACAAAAAGGACATCAGGTAAATGTCACTAAACAATGTTTAGTTGAATTTAAAATAGGAGGGTATAAAGATGAAATACTCTGTGATGTTATTCCCATGGATGTTTGTCATATATTGTTGGG
>JASDQU010012550.1:242148-256568 GCA_032191745.1 Picea mariana
ACATGTTGCTTCCAATCAAAGATAAAGAAGTAAAACCTAAAGTAAGAAACACTTTACTTCTCATGAGTGGGAAGGAACTTCTTACAGAGGTTAAGAAGAAGGAGGAACCATAATTCTTTGTGGTCAGGAAGCCTAAAATTGTTTTAACTAGTACAAGGGTAGATGATTTACCGGAAGAGGTTCATAAACTGTTGGAAGAGTTTGCTGGCATATTAGTGGACGAACTACCTCATTCATTTCCACCAATCAGAAGTGTAATTCATCATATTGATCTCATACCTGGAGCTATTTTACCAAAAAAAGTAGTGTATAGATTGACGCCGTTGGAGAATGAAGAAGTCAAAAGACAGGTTTAGGATTTAATGGACAAAGGGTTGGTTAGAGAAAGCTTGAGTCCATGTGTTGTTCCGATAGTGCTTAGTCCAAAGAAAGATGGAGGCTGGAGGACGTGTACTCACTCAAGAGAAATCAACAAGATAACCATCAGGTACAGATTTCCATTACCAAGGATGGATGATTTGATGGATTTCTTGAGTGGGGCGAATTTTTTTTCGAAGATTGATTTGAAAAGTGGATATCATCAGATTCGTATGAGGGAAGGAGATGAATGGAAAACAGTGTTCAAGACTAATGAAGGGTTGTATGAATGGCTTGTATGCCATTTGGCTTAACGAACACACCAAGTAACTTCATGAGGTTGATGAATGAAGTCCTAAAGGATTTCATCGAAAATTTTTTCATTGTGTATCTTGATGACATACTGATTTTCAGTAAAACAGAGGCAGAGCATCTGAAACATTTGACTATAGTGATGAAGAGGATACAAGAAGAGAAGCTACTGATAAATATGAAGAAATCCTCATTCATGAAGATAGAGCTCATTTATTTGGGGTTTGTTATTTCTGTAGATAAGTTGAGGATGGATCCAGATAAGGTGGAGGTAATTAAGAATTGGCCATCGCCAAAGAATGTCTTTGAAGTTCAAAGTTTTCATGGATTGGGTAGTTTCTACCAGAAGTTCATTAGGAATTTCAGTGGAATTACTGCACTGATGACGGACACAGTGAAGAAGAGACACAAGTCTTTTCAATGGACATAAGATGCTAAGAAAATATTCAGTTTGTTAAAAAGTAAAATCATGGAACAACCAATTTTGGTGTTGTCGGATTTTAAAAATACATTTCAAGTAAAATGTGATGCAAGTGGATTTGCAATAGGGGCAGTCTTGAGCCAAGAAGACAGGCCAGTAGCATACTTCAGCAAGAAGCTGAATGAAGAGAAAGTGAAATACTCCATGTAAGACAAGGAGTTCTATGGTATTATCCAGACATTAAAGAAATGGAGGCATTACTTAATCCTTAAGGAGTTTGTCTTATATAGTGACAATCATGCTTTGCAATTTGTGACTCAACAGGAGAATTTGAATCAAAGACATGTTAAATGGGTTGAATACATGTAGAACTTTACTTTTGTAATCAAGTATATTTCTGGAACTTCTAACAAAGTTTTTGATGCTTTGAGCAGGAAATGTTTGTTGTTGCAGGAGTTCAGAATCAAAACACCGGGTTTTGATGATCTCAGGGACATGTACAGGGATGATCCAGATTTTAAGGTGGCATATGAAGCAGCTGAGAATCCAATTCTCAGGGATAGAAGCCAGTGGACAGAATACATGATCCAAGAAGGATTATTTTTTAAGGGTAATCAAATTTGTATTCCAAAATGCTCCATGAGGGAGAATTTGCTGAAGGAGAAACATAGTGGAGGATTGGCCGAACATTTTGGTCATGAAAAGACGTTCTTAAAGCTAAATGAGTCATATTTTTGGCCAGGAATGAGAGAAGACATCAAAATATTCGTGGAAATATGTAGAATTTGTCAACATTCAAAAGGAAAGAGGTAGAATGCAAGCTTTTATCAACCGTTACCCATACCTAATAGGTCGTGGGATGCAGTAAGCATGGACTTCATATTGGGGTTGTTGAGAACACAAAGAGGGTTTGAATCGATCTTTGTATTGTTGGATAGATTTTCTAAGTGGGCACATTTCATACTGTATCAGAAAACCAATGACGCAACTCACATTGCGAATCTGTTTTTCAAAGAAGTCATTCGACTTCACGGCTTACCAAGGAGCATAGTTTCGGATCAAGACACCAAGTTCATGTGACACTTCTGGAGAACCTTATGGAAAAAGATAGGAATGAACTTGTCGTTCAGTTCAGCTTATCATCCTAAGATAGATGGACAAACATAAGTTGTGAATAGAAGTTTGGGAGACTTGTTGAGGAGCTTGGTGATAGAACACCACAGTCAGTGGGACAACATTCTACCACAGGAAGAATTTGCTTACAATTACTCATTAAACAGAAGCACAGGGCAGTGTCCATTCCATATTTTTTATAGGATGCAACCAAGAGGAGTATTTGAACTAAGGGATTCAAAACAGGGTGAGATAAGAAGTGCTAGTGCAAAAGACTTTGCCAAAGCAATGAAGGAACTTCACAGCCAGGTGAAGGAGCGATTGCAGAACTGGAACCAAGAGTATAAGCGCATAGCAGATAAACATAGGAGACAACTTCAATTTGAGGTTAGTGATTTGATTTTGGCACATATGAGAAAGAAAAGATTCCCGAAGGGGACATATAACAAACTGAAGATGAAGAGGATCAAACCATGTAAGGTCTTGAAGAAATTTGGGGCAAATTCTTATGAGATTGAATTACCCAATGGGATCAGAATTTCTTCGATATTCAATGTCTTAGTTTTGTACCCATATAAATATAAGGAAGCAAGAACAAGTGATGAACAACTAGAGGTTCAGTGGAATAAATAGATGCTAGTTGTAGAGAAGCCATAGATGGAAAGCATACTAGACAAAAGAGTTAACAAAAGGACCAGAAGAAGGGAATATTTTGAATACTTGGTCAAGTGGAAGGGGCATCCAGTTGAAGATGCCCGCTGGGAGAATGAAGAAGAGATCCAGAATCATGGACAGATTGTGCAAGAGCTCATGGACAGGAGCCCATGAAAATTTTCAAGAGAGCGAGTATGATGCAGGAGCATCGCCAACAACAAGGAAGCGTGGGACAAAACACCAACACATTTTGGCACATGATGAATTGTTTGAAATGTTTTGAAATTTGATACGCCAAACTTAAATGTAATAGTTAAGAAAGAGCATACTTGTAGATTGTTATGATACCTTGAGAGTCTCTCTCTCGTCTAAAGAACTAAGAGGCATTTTTGCTAGTAAATGTAAGTAGGTAGCTTTGAATTCTTAGATTAGACAGTTTTAGGAGCCAGAGGGAAAATGGATATAGACACCCTCACTTGTATCATTGTAACATGAGCAAAAAAATCAATCAAGAGAGCATAGGAGAGCAGAAGCAGAGAGATGTGTAGAGTAAAACCCCATGTACAGAAGTTATAGATTAATACAAAGATCTTTAGTTCAGACTCATGGTGTTCAATTTCTTTCTGTGTTTGTACATGTTGATTGATATATGCTTGGTTACTCTCTATTATGCATTTTCTTTGATGTGCGAATGAATGATTTTATATTAAATGTCTGAAATCTGAAGAGAGGGAGAATAAAGAATGAGTTTCAATTGTTTCTCTGTCTGAGCAAGAGTTTTCCTGCAAGGAGTGTAGTGAAATTGTTCGCAAGGTGTGCATTGATAGAACTCAGAGTTCGTCTCTGCAATCTCAGGAGGGATAACATTGTTCTCATTCTCGTAGAAGTGCAAGTTAAGCACAGGAGCCATGCAAGGTGTGCATAGGCCGAGTAGAATCTCAGAGGTTGCAACTTGAGGGAAGAATTGAAGGACTGTTGTTGCAAAAAGAGTGCACAGAGTCTAAGAATTCAAATACTTGGAGTGTATTTGAAGAAGTGTCACAAGGAGTGGGCACATGAATTTTCCCCAAAGGAATTGAGGATTTTCCAATCAAACTCAGGAGGGATAGGATCTTCAAAGTTGTTGAAGAAAAGCTCAAGAGAGCTAGTGCCTTGAAGTATTGGAAGAAGGTGCAACAATGTTGGTTTGTTGGTGGACAAGTTTCATGAAAGCATACTTGTTCATTTCGCAAGAGTGTTAAGGAGGAATTGAATGGTTGGAATTCTCCATGGAGATTTCATGAAGTTACGAGAATCATCAGATCTTGTAGAGGAGAAAGAAGGCTACAGTGAGTGTTTTTCTAAGTGCAAGCTCAGGAGAAATAGGATAGTAGGATTTGAGCCAGCATGGGCCGTTGGATCACTCATGTAATCTCATTTCGGGGCTTTGTGAGTTGGATAATTGAAACGCTTGCATCAAGATTCACGAGGTCGCAAGGTGCAAAGTTATGAAATAGAGAAAGAATCTGAGTCGTTCAATTGGAAGGGTATGTGTCGCAAGATCCTCTCTATCAGGGATTTGAACATCAGGGTTCAAAGAAGGAAGTCCTTTAACTTCGCGAGTGGCGAATTCATGAGATAATCGTAGCCATCCATCAGAGGAGGACAGGTGGCAGAGATCAAGAGATCTTGTGAACTCAGAGTTTCATAAGGTGAGAGCCCAATGTTTGGGTGCTCCAAGTCATGAGTAACGAAGTCGCGAGGAGCAAAGACAGTCATTGGATTTGGGTCAAGGGAGGACCATTGGATCAGAGCCTCATCGTGTGTTTTGTGTATTTGGAGGTTTGGAGGTTGGAAGAACCTCGTCTCAATTGCAGAAGTCATGAAGTGCCGAGAGCCAAGGCATGGAGGAAACATGTGGCAGACCCACAAGGTGGGCCCAAGAAATAGACAGGCGGACACACGTCACCTAGTGGAAGGATTCAACACTCCATTGACTTCTCTCATCTTGTGGATTCGCGAGATAAGAGTATGTGAGCTCGACCCTTCGACTCACGAAGTCAAGAGTAGCGAGAACGAGAGGAGAAAAGTCAACATTGCCTCTCGGGGGTTCGTGAAAGAAAGTTGCCAAGGTTGGACATTTGAACTCGTGAAGTGGCGAGTAGCGAGAAGTGATAGTGCTTAGCCTAGCCAGTGGTCGTGTGAGGAGGGCGTTGATAGAGGAAGATCCATACCCGTATCGACATTTCGGGTATCATGAGATTTAAAAGGAAGAGTTGGGAGCCTAGAATCATGAACTCAGGAGATTGTGAGTTACAAAAATGACCTTGGGTTAGGCCCTTGGTCATAGCGTTGTGGTCACTTAGGGAGAAAGGGGCTCATGCCTAGTGTTTTTCGCATAGGGGAGCTTCTCGAAGGACCTGTGGATCGATTTGAAAGGAGATTCCAGCAGGGAATCCGAAAGAGCTGATCTGGCTCGAAGGGGTTAAAGAACGATCCTCTGAGCAGATCTCGGCCTGAGGGTCGATAGTTCTGCATCAGATATCCACCTAGATCAATCCTCCCTGCTTAGGAAGTAATGGTATCCATTGCATTGAGTTCCCGGGGGAGAGGGAAAATCATTTGCTGAATCTGCATCTTGGTGAGATGCTTGTATTGTTGGAGACATAACATTGCTTAGTTTGGTGAAATCTGTCATGAACCTGTTGAAGCTGAGGCTATTCAACAGGTTGAGCTACATGAGAGGAAGGTGTGTAGAAGGGATCCTTGTTATTTGTTTAAACCTTGTCGACCTACTTATGTTGGATGGAAGGTGTAGGGGGTGAGGCTGTAGTGGTTGTAATTTCCTTTTGTTCCCCTTTTGAACAGATTATGAAGAAGTTGAATTTTGCAGTATGAGATACTACCTTGAGACACTTTTTAGGTGGAATAATATTTGGAACTACCTTTGGTATTCTATAGAGATGACCCCCCAAAGTAATAATGATACTACGAGGTCGAGACTCATAAACAACATAGCGTCTCCACATATATGGTTGGCCCAAGAGAAGATCATAGACATCCAGTGGGGAAACATCACATAATACCTCATCCTTGAAGGGTTGGATGTTGTATGATAATCGACACTGTTGGCTGACATGGAGATCTCATCCTTGGCGAAGCCACCTGATGTTGTATGGCTGCGGGTGTGGTGTTGTCGACAATCCCAACTGTTTGACAACCTCTTCTCAGATGAGGTTATTCCAGATTTTGCTATCAACAATAAAATGGAGTGAGGTCCCCTTCAACCACATCTATGACTGAAAAAGGTTCTCTCCCTCTTTAGGATCTGTTGTTTCTTTTGGTTGAATTTCTACAGTCGCGGCAATAGTAGTGGGGTTTGTGTCAATGATCTATCCTTTACCATTATTTTCAGAATCAGATTCTAAATTAGGGTTCGGCTCTTTGTCTTTGATCTTGGCCACCAATGATTGTTTTTAGTGACATTCATCAGTGTCGTGCCAGGGGATTTTGTGGAACTCGCACCATTTTTCGGTGTCCTTCTTTGTCTTCTCATGACGCTTCTTTTCCTGTGTCTTGGACTGGTTTTCGGGAGACTGTTTGTTAGGTCCTTCTTTGTCATACTTTGGTTGTTGCGGATTCGCAGACCCAAATTCCTGTTTTCTTTGGTGCTTAAATTTTTTCTTAATTTTAGCAGCATATCGATATGCAACACCGAGTGATGAGAAGTCCAAAAAATTCGTTTCAGTCTGGATGTATCTCTGTAGAGCCCCAAAATATTTTGGAACCAAATGTCACTCGTAGTCTTTGATACCCATCTTGGTGCGCAAGGTATGGATGGTATTGGTGAACTTTGAAACTACTTGTCCCCTCTCTTGCTGCAATGTGGTCCATCTCATGTACTGGTCCTCATAGTTGCCAACAGGGTAATACTGTTCCTTTACAGCATCCACAAAAAAATCCCAAGTGGGATCAACCCCATATATTCCCGACTCCTCTATGGAACTTTTCTCCCAGTAAGGTTCCCACCAATGTTTGAAATGAGGGAGAGCTTTAAGGAGTGTGAAGGTGATCTTCTCTTTGTTGGAAAAATTGTGAACAGAGAAATAACCTTCTAGCAGAGTTAACCATTTTTCTAGGGCTTATGCATCTATCTGTCCTTCAAATACAGGAATATAAATATTAAATTACACCTTGAAAGGAGAGGTGCCTCCAAAGTGGCTTCTTGATAAGATGTGCATGATGCTATCAGAATGCATTTAAGGATGTGTGAAAAATTGTCCATCATTTCGTGTCAGGTGAGAGCTTGCTCAAGCAACAGATTGATAGGATCGTCTGCTCCGTCATTTTTATTTTATTCCCCCATTGAGGGTTTCTTGGGTGTGTGAGAGAGATTGTATTTAAGAGAGACAAGATCGAGACCCAACTTGATATACTCAGACCTCGTCGGGGACATGCACTAGAAAAATGATCAAGAGTAGCCCTCTTTAATACCACTAATCTGGATTATTTTTCGGCACGAAATGAGAATGGAGATATAAAAAAGAAATGTACAGAGATATCGCAAATATTCAATAATATAACAAAAATGTATTAGAGATGAAACCATAAACGCATATATACAGTAATACATGATTTCTATCAATCAAAGAAATATACATAGATTGTAAAAATACAGAGTGAAAGACTCGCTAGAATGGTGGCGGCTTATCTATAAGAAGAGATGTGACGGTTGCACTCATTTGAAAGAAGATGGTTACAATGAGGCTCCAAAGGCATTTTTACAATAAAAAAGAGTGCCAAAAACCCTAGACATCCAAAAACCTAACCCTAGGATATGAAGCGCCAAAAGTCATGTCGGCCCCGTTTGGATAAGTTAGTACATCAACTTCTCAGGGTCATAACTTTTGCATACTATCTCCGTTTTAGGTGTGTGATAGGCCGTTGAAAAGTTATCATCGAGGATATTCATTTTGGGGGATCATTCCATCATTTAGATACCACTTAGGATCTCAATTCTGAAAAAAAAAACTTCATTTAGGCCCTCAAAATAGCCCTGGAAGTTAAAAACTGCTAAAAATAGTAAATTGCTAAAATTGCCAGAAAATAGTTTTGAGCTAGTCGGACAAGGTGGGTGGCCACTGATATCTACCTTGATCAACTCATGAATCCAAAAACCCTATACATTCAAAAACCTAACCCTAGAAGGTGAAACGCCAAAATTCATGTGGGCCCTACGGGTAAGTTGGTGTATTTTGGTACCTCAACTTCCTAGGGTCATAACTTTTTCATACAAACTATGTTTAGGTGCATGATAGCCTGTTGAAAAGGTCTTTTAGAGAACTACACATTTTTACCTCATAATATGACTCCATCTACAATTTGACTGTGGCGAGTAAAAAAAGCAATGTTTAGGGCCTCAAAACAACCCTGAAAGTACAACAATAGGTTTTGATATGAAAACATACAAAATAGGCCAGTTGGATTAGGCGAGAGGCCACCCATATCCACTTGGAGAATGTGTGAGGCTTTAGATATCCCCTTAAGTGTAGAACTCACAATTATAAAAGAGTACAAAAAGGCGTGCTGAAAAAAAATGGACATGAGGAGCTAGTTAGAATAGGTGGCCACCAATCTCCATCTGGATCACAAAAATCTCAAAAATATAATCATATCTAATGGTTGTAATAAAAAACGCATAATAATACTAAGAACACAAATCTAATGGTTTCCAATCAACTACAAAATCTACTACAGAAACAATAAGAAACCTGGAATGATGCCAATTCTCTGATGTGAAAGGCTTTCTGACCTGAATTCTTCTCTATCTGCTCTGTAAACGATCACTTTAACCCTCATAAACCCAATCTGGTGAAGTAATACAACCCTATATTCCCATAGGTCCTTGCAGGATAACTGCAGGACGTCTAGCGAGGCCTCACAGTACAACTAGTGCTTGACCTGCAGGGGTGTCTCCTTTCCCAGTTGCGTAAATCCCTCTTCGCACCGGTAGATCTGATGACCAAACTGCTCTATAAAAATGCCACAAAATCCCTATGCAATTTGATATGCCTCCAAAATATATCTAGTATGAAACCAAACACCACAATGAACTCAAATCAGGACTCCAAATGAGTCCTCATCTTTGTCTAGCTAGGGTGGATATTGCACCACTGAAACTAAAAGGTAGAGGATTGAAAATATGGTTCATGCAGGACTAAAAGGTAGCTAGTGAGTTACTCATCCATAAAGGAATTACTACAAACTCATAGTTTCCATAGTGACACCTCAACGATTATGGATATCCTCCTCTCTAACTAGAATACGGTGGTATCGTGATCACAGATCAACCTTTGAAAAGTACACCACCCCATAGAAAGGAGAGGAAATGTACATCACAATGCACCGAGAAGATGATGTGAAACACATTTTCACACTTGTAACCATTTGTTAGATTGCGACATAACTATTCAGATTGGGATGACATGCCTATGTTCATCAAATAATGACCTCAATTTATGTTCATCACATTACAATGTTAATATGTTCAATAGATTGCAACGTTACTATGTTCATCATATTGCAATGTTATCTTCCCATTGTGATGTTTGGAAAGGTCTATCACAATGTAATGTCATGATATGTGTGTTATATTGAAACGTGATAATATGTTGTCACATTGCGATGATAAGGCATGGTTTGCCACAATGTGATGGTAAGGTTATGTTCATCAGATTGCGATCATAGGGCTATCTTTGTGACATTGTGATTGACATATATGTTTGTCACATTGCGATGATAGGGAAATATTTATCACTTTACGATGACAGGGAAATGTTCATCACATTGTGACATTAATTCATATTCATCATAGTGCGATGAGAGGGCGTTCACCTTCAAGAACAATAGTGAAATCATCCGCTACACCAATAACAAAAACGATAGCGAAATCATCCATGTCCATGTTCAGAGATCCGCTGCACCAATGACAAAAAAACATAGAAAAAAAATATGATCATATTTTAAAAGCATGCCCAATGGGTAATCAACCAAAACTAAAAACAACATTCAAAAAAGTTAACACATACATGAAAATGTTTCTTTTCTAGCCTGCCTGGAAATATTTATAATCACACATCAAAGCCAAGCGAAAAACTGGCTAAATGGAAACCGAAAGCTTCGAAGTTCACCAGAAAAAATTATCTTTGAACCTGTAAAACAAAACGCCCACAAGAAGAGAGATGAAATGCTAGGATAAACGTGGCATCCAGAGTAATCTTTTTGTGTGGCATAAATTGCATTTCACGGTAATTAATTATACCAGGTGGTGTTGGAATTAATGCCTCCTCCCACTTTCTTGGCATAAATGTGTAAATTAAACTACTTTATTTTTCTTAATCACTTAGTTATGGAAACCAATTGGTTATTAAAGTAATTTTAAAATATGAATAGGTAAATGTAAAAAAAATGAACACATAAATGAATGTCTTTATAATAGCTAGGAAGTTGATGATTGAAATCACAATCATTTATTTTCTATGATGGGTAAGAATATTCTAGAGATATTTAATCATGTCCATAGAAAACTTATTAAGCACTAAACAACTATTAAATATGCCCATTTCCAATAGGTGTACGCCGTTCGGTGGAAATAGAACTAGGTGAGACTGCCTCGGGTATCTTGAATAATTTCTTGTTCAACGTAATAATAACACACTCATATACAACATGGTGTTTCCATAAATATGGTTGGCCCAAAATAAAATTACAAAATTCAAGAGGAAAAACATCTCACAATACCTCGTCTCTGAAGCGATTGATGTCGGACGACAAACAACATTATTGGATGGTGCGGTTGTCTCTTCCTTTGTGGATCCATCCGATGGTGTAGAGTTGCAGGTGCATCATTGTCGGTCGGGCAAGTCGCTTGACAACCTCCATTGAGATGAGTTTCTTCTGGCTACCTCTATCAATGATGAAGTGCAGCGAGGTACCCTTCACCCACATCTGTGAATGAAAAATGTGCTCTCTTTCCTCTAGCTCATCTAGTTCACCGGGCTTGAGCTTGGTGGTAGCAACAGTAGCAATGGGTTATGCGTCAATGATCTATCTCCCCCTTTCTAGTTCTGAATCAGAGTCGAAACCCACATCTGATTCAGAGGATTTTACCTCAGCCACCAACGACTGCTTTGAGCAACAATTAATAGTGTTATGCCACGGGCTCTTATGGAAGTCACACCACTTCCAAGTATCTTTATTTTTCTTTCTGGTGTCATTCTTTTCTTGTGACTAGTTTTCCTAGGTCATCCATCTTTTCTCTGTCCTTTGTTCTACAGGTTGGGGCCACCCTTTCTTGACTTTTTCTATGAGGGGTTCCCAGGCCAAAATTGTCGTGTCTTTTGTTTGAGATTTTGCTCAATTTTGATGGCATATTGGTAGGTTGTGCCCAAGGACGAGATGTCCAAAAAATCCATTTCAGCCTCGATGTATCTATGAAGACCACCGCAATACTTGAGCACCATATGTCGCTCAGAATATTTTATACCCAACTTGGTGTGCAAGGTATGGAATATATTTGTGAACTCATGTACTGCGTGGTCTCTTTCCTTCCACAATGTAGTTCATTTTGTGTACAGGTCACCATAACTTCCAACATGATCTAGTATTGTTCCTTAATAACATCCCTAAAGGAATCCCAAGTGATCATGACTATAAATAATGAGGGTTCCCTTGATTCCTTTTGCTCACAAAAAGTTTCCCACCAATCTTTGACACGGGGAAGAACTTTGAGGAGTAAAAAAGTAATATTTTCTCTATTCAAGAAGTTATGGACAAAGAAATACACTTCTAGCAGATTCAACTATGTTTATACAACACCGACATCTATTTGACCTTCAAATATAGGAATATCGAAGTTGATTTGTACCTTGAAGGGGGCGGCTCTTTAGTTTGAGGAAGATGTGTCGCATGTTGGTAGCCGCCAAAGGATTTGCGCCAAACTATCCATCATATCATTCCTTTGTTGTGTGAGGGGTTCTTTGAGAAAATTTTTGAAGGAATCTCGTGTCCCATCATCTTTCTTTTCTCCTGCCATGAGAGGTCTCTTGGGCATGCGCGATCTTTTATCCTCAACAAAACAAGCTCGAGACCCAATTTTTTGTACCCTAATCTCATTGGGGACATGCATTAAGAAAGACAAGGAGAAGACCACTCTGATACCACTGATCCAGACTTTCTGAGAAGAAAAAAATGAATACAGATTATTATCAAAATATGGTTAACACAAAATAGTAGATATATAACAAAGCTAGTATCTATTTAATAAGGAAATAAGGTGAAACTGTAAAATGCTGCAGAAAACAAGATTGCTAGAATGGTGGCGACTTATCTCTGAGAAGAGATGTGACGATTGCACTCATTCAAAAGAAGTTGATTACCATGAGGCTCTGAATTCAATTTTACAATAAAAAATAATTTCAAAAACCCTAAACATCCAAAAACCTAACCCTAGAATATGAAGCGAAAAAATTCATGTGGACCCCGTTTGGGTAAGTTAGTACATCAAATTCCTAGGGTCGTAACTTTTGCATATGATCTTTATTTTAGGCGCACAATATCCCATTGGAAAGTTTTATCCGAGGACTACACATGTTGTCGTCAAAATTTGAATTTGACTATATTTCAACCATGACAAGTCCTAAAAACGTTGTTTAGGGCCTCAAAATGGCCGTGAAAGTTAGGGACCCAAAAACTAGGAAAAAAATGCCAAACTAGAAAACTACCAAAATGAGCCAGTTGGAATAGGTAGGAGGCCATCAACATCCATCTGAATCAATGTCCCAGTGTAAATGACCCATGATACCACCATTTGTGAGCTTCTCCTTCAATGTGAAGGGTATCATAATTGATTTATTCTTCCTCAGTCATTGGGTTAAGTTGGAGGTAGGTGTTTAACTTATATACCCATGTTCTCGCTAATCTCTTGGTGGACTAATCAAAGAGAGGGATAATCAAACTTTCCACCTTGCACATGAGGTCAAATTTCTATTGGCCCTGCGCTCCTCTGTTCCACTCCTTAGGTCTGTACATATGTTTAAGGCCATAAAAGTCATTATAGGAAACTTTTTTATCGATATATTCATCGATTGTATCATACTATCTCTATGATATGTTAATATCAAGCCCCTGATCATTTTTCTCATGTGCTCCTAAAGGCTTCCCTTTCAAGAAATATGGTAATAAGGGCCTATGAATTCCTAGGCTCCTACTCTAATCTAGGGTATGGTTATTTCTACTCTCCATGTGTATCTTGTCACCCCAATGTGATCCACTAGGTCCACCTTAATCTGTACCATTCATAATCCCATGTTGTCCCACTATCTATGTGAGTACTTAAAGGTTCTACTGCTAGAACCTTGTTATCTCTGACTATCTTTAGGAAACCTCATTCTATCCCTTGACCATATCTATTAATATTTGGAGCATAGTCCGTTCAGGGTTGTCTCCCATGCTTCCCTCTGGCTCTGACTCTGCTTGGTTTTCTCTTGTTTCTGTTTCCAATGATTCTCGAGAGATATGTCCTCCATGCCCCTTTCTTCTAGGCATAAATGTAGTGGCAGGATGGAATAACCACCAACTTTGATACCCCTGTAACGTCCCAAACAAGGATAGGTGGGGATTTATTGTTTTTTTTTGTGCCAAATTGTTATTTCTTCCTAGAAAAAAGTGCCAAATACTTATATTAATGGTGTTGTTAACTTATTTCAAACAATTTGCTCAAATAAGAATATTTCCAAACAGATTGCATGAATCCATTACAAAAGAAATAGTGAATATGACCATTACATATTATTATGGATGCAAACTCCCAAAAATCTTAGCAATACAATCATATCTAATGGTTGTAATAATAACCACAGAATACTCCTAAGAACACAAATCTAATGGTTTCTAAGCAACACTAAAGTATACTACATAAACAATAAGAAACCTGGAATGATGCCAATGATCTGATGTTCAAGGATTTCTAAGCCCGATCCTTCTCTATATAATCTGCAAATGACCATTGTAACCCTCAGAACCCAAATATAGTGAACTACTACAACCCCATATTCATAGAGGTCCTTGCAGGATGATTGTGGGATGTCTAGTGAGGCCTCACGATAGAACTTGTGCTCGACCCATAGAGGTGTCTCCTTTCCTAATTGTGTGAAACCCTCATGGCACCGGTAGATCTCATGATCGACCTCCTCCAGAAAAATGCCACAAACCCCCTGTGCAAGCCGATATGCTTCCAAAATATCTCCAAGATGAGACCAGACACCACAACGAACTCAAATGAGGACTCCAAATGAATCCTCCTCATTTTCTAGCTAGGGTGGATATTGGACCACTAAAACTAAAAGGTAGAGGATTGAAGATATGGTTCATGAAGGAATGAAAGGTAGCTGGTGAATTAGTTGTTGTAGGAAAATCTCCCTGCGGACAGGTAGATCACCTCTAAGTCTTGACCTTAACCCTAGATAGAAAAGTGTTTAACGTGGACACTGAATTCCTTTCAAATCTATCTAAACTAATACATGAG
>JASDQU010012551.1:10257-25062 GCA_032191745.1 Picea mariana
ATTTTAGGAATACCATGCAGTCTAAAAATTTCTTTCATGAATATTTCAGCAATGTTAATAGCTTTAAAAGTAGACTTTACAGGAATAAAGTATGCAGACTTACTAAGTTTATCGATTACCACCATAATTGAATCATTATGTTTCTGAGTTTTAGGAAAACCTGTAATAAAGTCCAGCGATATAGTCTCCCATTTCCATTCTGGAACAGGTAAGGGATGCAACAGGCCGGCTGGATGTTGGTGTTCAGCTTTTACCTGCTGAAAATATTGACACTTAGCTAAGTATTATGTTGTTTCGCCCTTCATATTAGGCCAATAAAATAACTTTCTTAGTGTTGTTATCGTTTTATGGTATCCTGGGTGACCATAATATGGTTTCTTATGAACTTCATCCAAAACTGTTAACTTTAACTCTGTCAAATCTAGTATGTATATTATGTTTTTAAATCATAGTAACCCATTTCT
Source organism: Picea mariana (assembly GCA_032191745.1). Classification (NCBI taxonomy): domain Eukaryota; kingdom Viridiplantae; phylum Streptophyta; class Pinopsida; order Pinales; family Pinaceae; genus Picea; species Picea mariana. Next base: position 10,722 of record JASDQU010012551.1, read on the forward strand.
GTCCACACTTAGATATGTTTTGTTTGAATTTTCTGTAGTGTTCTGAAATTATTCCATTGTGATAGGTTAAATGCAATGAAACAGTTGGAGTGGACGAGTCCCAACTAGTCATGTCACGAAGGGACTAACATTAACTACGTGTTTTCTTGACAAGGGAAGAAAGGTTTACTTGTCATAAAGGAGTTAAAGCTCTCTACATCTGCCATTAATGGGGTCCTGTGTGTGCGTGTTTTGATGGTTTCACCTATCCTTTCCTCCAATCTAATCACACCAACTCTGCCTCATCACATGGCCAAAACCACTTTTGTACCCTCAGTATTTAATCTGCATCGCAAGAACTTCTCTTAGGGTTAAGCAATTTTTTCTTTTGTCATTGTGAAGCCCTGAGATGGCTCTACGTGTTATTTTCTCAACAGATGGCTCTGCGTGCTATTTCTTAGCAATGGAGACTGTCTATTTGGAGGTCGTTACCCGATGGAACAGACAACATATCTGTCTTCCCTGGTAAGTTTTAAGATGTTGATATTTAAAAGATAGAGTGGAACTTCGGAAATTGTTATAGTGAGAGCAATATTCGTTCTGTAACTCTTGTTATAGTTTTAAGTTAAATCTTCCCCTTATCGTTATTCCTTGAAATCTTTCTGGGTTGTTCCTGCTCCTGGAGAATTTGTATTATTCGGTTGTTTCCTTTTCAAACTCTCTAAAGATCTAGGCATTCCACCCCTTGCTCTGATTCAGAGAAATTTGCACCTGCATAGTTTCTTCGTGTGTATTTTAAATACTAGGGTTTCATTATTTCCCTATTATCGCTATTCTTTACGGACCCTCTGTTGATATATGTCGAGGCCTGATGTTAAATCCTTCCGTGAGGCTACGCGGGGTTTTTTTTTGTCTAGAGTTAAATATCCGCACTGTGTATAGCATAGTACATTGCATTTCTTTCTTTCTCTTTGTAAAGGGCGAATCCACCCTTTTGTAATTTTTGTTAAACCCTTAGCTAGTCCTTATGAATAAAATGCTTCCTTAATGAATAATTCATTCATGTCCGGTACAATTAAAGGATGACTCATGTGTTTTCCGAACAGTTTATTAAAATCCTCATGACATACAATGTTTGGGTTTGTAGGGATTCTTGTCATTATCGTTGTCTGCGGTTAGTATACGCAATTTGGATTCAGTAGAAGGTTAACTCTGTATTTATTGTTGATTTATAAGTACCCTCTGTAATAGACAGTCGGTTCGGGAAGGGTTAAACTCAACATTTAGATATAACCTCTGTTCTGTGTGTAATGTTTACACTACGTCTTCGTCCTGTTCACATGGCATGTCTTATACAATTTGTATGTTAAATGTTAGCATTGTTGATTATTTCATTTTGTAAGCAATTGATTATATGATTTGGTACCAACATTAATGGTGGGACCCTATTGATGCGAGGGTACCCATAAGGAAGTCCTTGGACCACCCTCCCCTCGGCTTGGACATCTATCCAACCAGAATGCGACAAGGAAAGGACACGATTCTTCATGTCGTAAGTTGAGTGCCACTCCAGAATACACTGTTGCTATCATTTATCATTCTGTTGAAATTTTCGTTCACTTTGCTTTCATATATTTTACTAATGTTTAAAATGGTAATTTCTTTGCAGAGATTTCGACCGCACAAAATTCTGGATGTTGGTTCCTATCCTTCGTGCAAAATGTATTCGGGTTTCGTGCCCAGTAACTCTCAGACTTAGCTTTCTCGGTTCTAGGAATGGAGGTCATGGTTCCATTCCAGTTTTATCATTAATAAGTGAAGTTATGTCCCGATTCCAGTATCGGTTGGTTGAAGAGCAATCCTATTTTTATGTCGATATCTCTCTATTGGAAGAGAACGCAATACTTGCGTGAGGTTGGACACATTTTGATTTTAGCCTGATTGGATTATATAAACTTTAAAGGGTTTAATCCCCGGATTCTTTCACTTGTATACGTGAAACTGAAATACCAAGGTTAGCGAATTTAAACCCCGTCTAAATGGTATTATGGTTCTTTATAATGCCTAGACTGTTTATAAGAAGGCATGTCATCCTATATGTTTCCAGAAAATATGTTTCCCCGATTTTTGTTTTGTTACTTTTGTATTTTTATATTCAGAGGCTTTATTGTAGTCAAATAGACCTATTGTTTCTTTAATTCCTATTTATCTTTTCCAGAATTCCTATGAATACTAAATAGACTATTTGTCTTCCATTATACTTGAACACCTATTGGAATTGAAATCAAAAAACCTATAGGCATGAATGTATGAAATTAATTTACAAACTTCCAGAACTTGTATTTCTTCAATTCAGATCTCAATGAAATCGAACATAGAATATTTAAACTTCTGTACAGGTATTATATATAAACATATATGTACATAACCCTATACGAATGTTTATTCTTGCCATGCATCGATATTATAGTAGTGTTATTACTCTGTAAAACGCATTACAATAATATGTGAATGTATAAACAATTTGTTCTTGTATACCCTTAAGTATTTCCAAAGTTGAAGGTGCAGTGAAACCTTTGAATTGACTTTTTCTTGTACTTATAAAAACACAGGGTTCCTACTATCCGAAATTGGAAGTCGGTCTGATTTTGTTTAAACTAGAAGTATGTTAGCATATTCACAAAGATTCTGATTCTACTCATAACTAGTATATATATCTATATATATATCCGAAATTGGAAGTCGGTCTGATTTTGTTTAAACTAGAAGTATGTTAGCGTATTCACAAAGATTCTGATTCTACTCATAACTAGTATATATATATATATATATATATATATATATATATATACACACACACACACACAAGAAGTTTCATTTGAAGCATAAAATTAACACTTGTATGGTTTATTCTACGTTTGTTCTGTCCATTCGTAGTTTAACTCTCATCCATAATTTCACACAGTATTATACTAGCTCTACTCTTTCAGTCATTTGCATCAAAGCGATTCTTTATTAAAGGAAATTCAACATAAATAATTCACCCAGTAATATATATATGCATTCTGACAGCCATTCAAAACAAGAGATATATAACCAGAAAAGAGTAGGTGAACATATCCAAACCAGTTCGTTGAAAGACAAAGGGAACAGCCACATTCCTCCCAACCTTAGAATGGAACAACCAAAGTCACTTGTTCCATTCACCCCCTATCCTGACCATGAATCCATGAGGGAAAACTCAGAACTCCACCTCATCAATATTCCTTTAGTCTCAGCAACTTCTCCTTGCCTCACACTCAGAAATCAGTGTTCATAACAACAAGAGATCAATAGTTCTTCCCCGCATACTAGGCAGTGTCTTGCCTCCTCACATATGTTATATATCCAAAAGAAAAAGTGCCTAGGTCTTTTTCCCCTTTGGTAATTTCCGCAGCTTTCCAAATCCCTGATTTTTAGGGGCTGCCAATGGCCAAATTCTGGTTTTTCCACTTGTAACAATCAACCCTGAGGTAGTTCCAACATGTTCCCCACTCATGGAGTCATGGTCTGTTGATTTTAACATGGTTGTTCCATTTGTCCTTCAGCAATAATTATAAAATATTTTGTTTCATACAAGTGTCATAGTCAAATAGTTAGTTGGGTCAAATTAGATCTCTGCCCAACAGTCATAATCATCAATTACAATTAACTAAATTCGAAATTCGGAATTGCCATAAATGGAAAAAAAAATCCAATTTCGAATTTACCAAAAACGAAATAATTTTCCTAAGAAATTTCAAATTAAAAAATAATTTATTTTTGGGGATGTTACATGCATGAGCCCAAGCACACCAAGTGTTGTTGACATGCTCTGATACCAATTTGTAACACACTCAACCCCTAAATACCCTTTCTAGGGATGGGGCATCAATTTTTTGCTCCTTCAAATCATCTCAAATCATCTCTCGGAGGTCCTCATCCTCTTATTCTCGTCCGTAGCTTTCTAACAAATGTTACCAGCTCAAAATTTGATCCTTGGTTTGCAAGATACAACCTCCTAAAGTTATTACAGCATTATTAGTTGGGGTCTTCAGCATTCAGCGCTAAAAGTCCCTTTTCTTACTTCACACATACTCCTCGAAGTCCCGAAATGTCTCCACCTTGCCTTGGCCATTCAACGATTGGCGTTTTATGTTTTCAGCATTCGACGATCGACGATCGACGTTGAATGTTTCGACATTTGACAATCTATGATCAACGTTCTACATTTTAGGCGTTTGGTGATCGATGATTGACGTTGAATGTTTCGATGTTTAGAAATCGATGATCGACATTGATTGTACCTCTACTCTACTACACCCCAAATCTTCCAAACTGCTGAAGTCGCACACTCCTAGAATCCTGGTCGCTTTACCAACCACGTTGGCCAGGCAGGCACGAACCAGAGGCTGACACGCGACGAGGAACAGGGGTGACACATGTCCTCTCTAGGGGTGACACATCTCATGCTCGAATAGGCATAAGGGGTCTATGAATCGTCCATATCCCAGTGACATGTGGCACCTTAGTTGTGGGTCCACGTCACCATGGATGACATCAGTGAGCCACATCAACCCCCGACATACAACCTTCTAACCTATTTCAAATCTCGCAGTTGAGATCTGTCCACATAGATCCATAGATCTACGGTTCTCACTACTTCCTGACTTCGGACTTCGGAGCTTACCAAATCCTCACATTGTGAATCCCCCGAAGAGCCAAGTCCCTAGACTCTCTAATCTAGCGCCACGTGTCCTGATCCTATCAACGGTTGAGATTCACTTCACCATTTGTGACTTCGGAGGTTTTCACGCTCTGAAGACTCTTAGCCAAGTTCCTATGGAGTACCAAGTGTCCAGACTTTAGGATATTCTACCATGTGACCTCTCATCCAATGGTTCTACTCTAGTGGGTGACTTTTGACGGGGGACAAGTGGGGGCCACATGTCGCTCCATGACATGTTCCTAGTTGGTTGGGAAGTTAAGAGGGGTTCTCGACGGAATCCTTAGATCGACGACTGAGAGGGATCCCAAAGGATCTGAGGATCGATGGTCTACGTCACTTCGTAAATTCGACATTTGGAATTCCACAGTCTATGTTGAACGTTGACGTTCTACGTCCATATAGCTTTACAATGATATCGTTGAATACCCGAACTCCCGGTAGGCATTGATTTGTGGACACACGTCCCTCTATTCTCAATGGTCCAGATTAACTTTGTGACTCCAACATTCAGAAGTTTCGGTGCTAGACCACTCCCATTCTCCTGAAGTGGAACTTCGTCGAAGTAATTAATGCTACCCTTCCTAAGTCTGATCTAAAGGCTGAGAGAGAACTCCACTGGATCCCCAGATCTTCGGCTCTCATCAATTCATGAATTCGGCCTTCGTCTGTGTTGGCCCTCGACCAAGGTTTGAGGAAGCCTTGGTCAAGTTTGGACCACTTTTTGCACTTCAACACATTGGTCAAGGAAGGAACGCCCAGGCAGAGATGAGATCGTGGATCTCACTGATTTTGTGGGCTATGTGGACCCAGTAAGGGGTTTTCTAGGGTTTTTGTAATGGGCTATGGGATGTCGACCCATGGGGTTTACCCATGATTAGGCCTTATTGTAAGAGATTGTAAAAGTACAAATAAGTAAGAATGTATTGTAGAAGTGTAGCCAAGAGTCAGAAGCCTTTGGAGCTAAGTGCAAGTGATTTGAGTAGCTTTGTGCAAGGGAATGTCTATGTGTTAAGGCTTTGTTGGCTCTGTGCCTTGACCTAGTTTGGAAGGAGGATCTAATGCTCAATGCACAGATCTCTTGTCCTATGTGAAGCTCGACTATGTGGCTTGGTGAACAGGAGTAACATAATGTAAGAGATTGATGAATAATAAATAAGACGAAGTAGTTGGTGGACGTAGCCCCGCACTGGGGTGAACCACATATATCTTGTGTCTTTGGTTTGCTTTGTGCTGTGTTGTTTATGTTACGAATCTTCTCAGTGCTTTGATTATTATGTATGATAGATGTATATGTTGATTCTTAGTGCTTTACTTTTGTTAAAGATAAATGAATGTTGCATCTAACTTAGTGCTATGTGCTAAGTGGTTGAGGTTCTTAATATTTATTGTTCCTGCGTCGATCTATCTTTGGGTATATTCTGTTATGTTACTAAGGTTAGTAAACTAATGCATATCACCTTCTAAGTGTTACTAGAATACTCTGCGAAGTGTTTTTATCACATATATGTGTCCCAGCTCGGTTACAGACACCTGCATCATGTAATCCCCCCCTGATTCTACCTCGGGTGAGACTTCACCTACTCTATAGGTGTTGCCGAAAGGGTCGGTAGTTAGGGTTTCGTTGGTGAGTAGTTGAGCATTGAACCCTGGGTCTACCCCTGTAACAACAAATGGTTCTGTTGCCAGCACTTGGAACTGTGATTGCTGGGAATTGAAGTAAAAGAAAAGAGAAGCTCTATGTGTAGATATGTTTTTGAAGTGTGAAGTACTCTACTTGACTGTGAAGATCTGTTCTAAGAAAGAAACCCGATATGAAGAAAAGAGGTAAGATCTAAAAAGAGGTAAATCTTTGTGCTTTGAAAAGAGAAAGATAAGTGAAATTTTTGTTTTGAAAGCATGAATTTGAGTACGTTTAATAAGTTTTGTCCTAGTCTGAAGGCTAGGGCGCAGTTGAAAGAAAGAGCTAATTTGAGTAAATTTAATGGAAATGAAGAAATATGTGTTATTCCTATGCATAGAAAGAATTTTTGGACTAATAAGTGGATGTAGGAACCTAGAAATATTTTTTGCAGATTGTAGGTGCAGCACTGTGATCCTGGTGCACAGTATAGAAGAGGTTGGGGAACATACAAGAGCAAAAGAGGATTGGCATTATGCTATAATTGTATAAGACTGGGACATCTTGCTAAGGAATTCCCTGGAGCAGGTCTTATTTGTCTTTGTTGTAAGATTGTTGGTCATGAGGTTGAGGATTGTCCAAGGATGATTGCTAAGTTGAACGAATGAACATCAGACAAGAAAACTATGAAGGAAGTCAAGAGATTAAGGGCATGTTAGAGAATCATGAAGAGAAAGAATCAAATAAATCTCAGACTACATTATTACAGTTGAAAGAAATGATGGATGCTCACAAATATGTCAGTTTACCAAAGATCCTGAAAGTAAAACAATGCATAAGTACAAGAATAGAAGACTTCGACATAGATTGTGTCTTGGATGAGGAAACACAAGTGAATATTATGACAGAAGACACTTGGGAAATTTTCGGAAATCCTACTGTGGTATCTTCATTAGGAAGGATAGGCTTGTTTAAGGGAAAGATGATAACCTTATGTGGAAGAGTTACTAATGTACCTGTTACTATTCATGGAACATCGACTGAAGAGGAATTTGAAGTCATTAAGTTTGTTGAGAACAACGCCCCTTTCCCACTTTTGTTAGGTAAGACTTGGATTGAGAGGAATCAAATTAGAAGGAAAGCAGACGAAGAAGCTATAGAAAAAAAAAAAAAAACTAAGGGATTTCATAGCTATAAAAGTAAACCAACTAATAGAAGAACGAGAGGATAAGTCGAAGCAACATAACAAAGTAACAATGCAGGAGGGACAAAAGGCAAGGGAATTATCTATCAAGGTTGAAAGAATGCAAAAAGGTTTGAAGGACCTATCCATTCAAGAAAGAAGTATGTCCACTCGGGAAGTGTTAAGAAAAGGGATATTAACATCTGACCCTTTGAGGGCACATCAGTAGTGCGAAGTCACTACGATAGGGAAAGAATAAGAATGGAAAGAGGATTCCAGAAACAATTAGAGAGACTCGAATCATAGGAAAGAAGGCAAGGAAGCTCAATAAAAAGAAAGCTAAGTTGGAAAAGCTACAGGAAGCTACAGAGAACAGATGGAAGACTTCGCAGACTGGAACCTCACAGGAGGTAGGTTCGCAGGATTTGAGCCTCGCTGGAACAGTAGGATCGTGCAGAATGGGACTTCGCCCTGGCGAAGCTATATGACCATTGGAGGCGCCCCGACCATTAGAACAATGCTCTGGAATGGTTAGAAAATGCATTTATGGGTTGATGGACCGCTTTTGGACATTGAGACCGCACCATAACAAACAGATTCACATTGATGGAAGCATTCCTAGCCGTTAGAAGAATCTGTTACGAGGCCCCACTTATTTAACTTGTTGGTCGCTACGCCGAGACCACCTTTTGCTACTCGTGATTAACTGAGCTAACAAAGAATTGTCTACATGTCAAGTTGTGTTATCTGAAGCTAGACCTCGCCACTCGTTTGTCTACACTGCCTGTTCGTTCATCTACCCCGACCTATCTGTTTAAAAGTGAGAATGTCGAGCAAATCTAGTGAATTAGAGAAGTTTTTCGAGGAGGTCCTCAAGAAGCTAATGGCCGACAGACCATTATCTGAAGGTGTCCAGCCATCTTGACTAGGGGACTGCAGCCTTCCCCTTCGACTGGACATCATTCTAGCCATGTTAACCCTGCGACTGAGTAGCGAAGTAAGCATCACGACGATCTGGCCAATGTGAAGAAGATCATGTCGATCCTACTCGAGTACATTCCACCTTTGGCTGGCACCGTTAACTGTGACAGCATCCCAAGAGATTATGAGTACACTCTATTCACCGTGTACATTCTAAAGGGAATATGCCTAGTCAGGAATCAGTTACGACAGATCCTGTTGCTGAAGAACAATGACTTCAATTTAGGATACAGAAATAACTATGAAATGCTAGCACCTTGCCGCTACTTGAAAAAGTCAACTGGGAAGAATCCTCACCTCATCTCCCAGCCATGGATTAATGGGTTGGCGCAGTCCACTGTGTTGAATGTGAAGAAGACTCCCCGTTTTGGTTGTCACCATAAGGTTAAATCTTGCGTTAAACTCCTATTTTCGTGCGATCATGGTGGATACTTGTGGCTCGACCGGAGGATTAATGTGGATCTGACACTGATCCACCAGATTACATGCTTAAGCATGAAGGGACATGACCCTCAACAGTTTTATCCAAGGAAGGCCTCAGACCATTCCTTGTCACAACACATCAAGGAATCTTACGGAGAATTTGAAAAAGGAAAGCAAGGTTACAAGGTAGCCTCTATACAAGATGGCGCAATGTGCCTCGCTTGCCAACTCATAGCTGGCAATCTCATAAGGAAGAACTACCCCACACAATTCACTAGGTTTGTGGTGGACCTCGCAAGAAAATGTGTGTAGGGCATGCAGATGAATTGGGTGAGCTACGTCGTCAATGAACTAGAGAAATATTGTCACGAAGCCCAAGATTTGGGATACGAATTCCACTTCAGTTGGCTGATCGTTTTGATCGGATTTGTCGCTTGGAAAATTTCTGAAGGAGCCACCTTTCTAGAGATCGATTCCTCGGAGTCATTGGCCGATAGGTTTTCCACCTTGTGGTACACCAACGACATGATGAAGTAGTGGCAGTCCAATGCTATATTTCATGCATATTATCAACAATTGAAGGTTGCCATTGAGTCATTTCCACACATGACACCATGCACCCTGCACCAGTACAAACCAATAGAGAATTTTCGCGCAGATCCGCATTTTATCTATATCACTGCGCGTAGAGCGAGAACAAGGGAGAGTTACAGTCGTACTACAGATGAAGACATGGAGAATATTACAAAGGAATGGACAGAGGAATTCCTTGTACCCATCACTGATGTAGAACTCTCTAACACTGACACCATAGGAAGCCCCATGGTCACCTAAGTTGAGCATGTCGGATAGTCCAGTGGGACGACGAAGAAGAAGAAGTAGGAAGAATTCCAGGATATAGAGACCGATGAGGAGGACAACGCCTCTGAAGAAAATGGATCTGGCTCGCTAGGAGGAGGAGGAGACAAAGCAGATGGACAAGGAGGAGGCAAAGCTACACCGTCGGACGACCCCCCTACTGGGACAGTAACACCGCAAAAGAGGAAGGTTTCTCCAAAGAAACCTTCAGCAAGGAAGAAGATGCGCATTAGTAAGCCCCAGTTAGAAGCAATGCTCACAAAGGACCATATTAGTTTAGTCCACAGAGCTATGGAGGATGCTTTCAAGGACATCTTGCAGAGATATGGAGCGAAGTAGGAAGAGATATATGGAAGGGTCGAGAAGGAATTAAAGTAAGTATAACAAGCTATTCGTTCGGTCCATGCGGTACCTACTGCGCCTGCTGCATCATAGATTGCATAATTGGGGGATGAACCAGCCTAATTGCGAAGACTTGCAGATGTGACATAAGATCGACTTCAGAAAATCCAGGAAGAGAAGGAGAAGGCTACAAAAGCCTTGAAACAAGAGAAAGATGAAGCCTTAAAGCAGTTACGAGTAGTGCGGTATAGTGTAGCTACCTATGAAAGTGAGAGAGAAGAGTTTCAGGCGATGCTCTAGGAGGAAAAATCCCAACTACAGAGAGAAAAGGAGCAGTTGCTTACAGAGTGAGCCACAGTAAAAGAGGTACTGAGTAAATCATGTCATTCTGTGCCAGGCTTGGCACAGGAGGAACAAGAGTTAGTCGAGGCTCAAGTAGTGAATCTCGTTGAGACCATCCAGTAGCTTCAAGTAAGGATAACAGAATTGGAGGCCCAAGCAGTGTCGATCACCCCGCAGGAGGTGCCTGACCAGAGGGAGGAAGCCACTAAGAACGCAGTAGGAAGGATAAGAGCCCTCACCTCAGAGTGCAAAAAACTGAGTGATAGAAGTGCACAAACATATGAATGCCTCGCTGAGGATCCATAGCTAAGAAAGCTGGAAGCGCAGTTACAGGAGGCACAACAAAAGGCATTCTCCATTCAGGCGCAGATAAAGTTTCTTACTACAGTTGAAAGAATGAAAATATCCCAGGAGCAGCACGCAGTACAACAATAGATTACTGCCATCCAAGGCAGAGTAATGGAAGTCACGCAGAAGTTGCAACCTGTGCAAGGCGAAGCCTGCAAGGTGTTTGAAGAGATTGATGGACAAGGCTCGCAATTGGACCAAGTGGTTGCAATAGTAGAACAACACCTAGAAGGGCTTGTTACAGAGAAAATAATCTAGGAGCCCGTTGAGCAGGAGGCTCAGGTGAAGCAACAAGTTGAGGCAACTCGATTTAAGCTCAAGGCCTTCGAAGCAACATTGACTAGAACTGAGTGACTTGGGATGAGTCACAGGTGAGTGTTGGGGGCATGTTTACCCTCAACCAAGTTTTGAGGAAACCTTAGTCAGGTTTGGACCACTTTTTGGACTTCGACACATTGGTCGAGGAAGGAGAACCCAGGCAGAGCTGAGATCGTGGATCTCATCGATTTTGCTGGCTATGTGGATCCAGTGAGGGGTTTTCTAGGGTTTTTGTAATGGGTTATCGGATTTCATCCCATGGGGTTTACCCATGATTAGGCCTTATTGTAAGAGATTGTAAAAGTATAAATAAGTAAGAATGTATCGTAGAAGTGTATCCAAGAGTCAGAAGCCTTTGGAGCTAAGTGAAAGTGACTTGAGTAGCTTTGTGCAAGGGAATGTTTGTGTGTTAAGGCTTTGTTAGCTTTGTGCCTTGACCTAGTTTGGAAGGAGGATCTGGTGCTCAGTGCACAGATCTCTTGTCCTATGTGAAGCTCTACTCTATGGCTTGGTGCACAAGAGTAACAGAATGTAAGATATTGACGAATAATAAAGAAGACGAAGAAGTTGGTGGACATAGCTCCACACTGGGGTGAACCACGTATATCTTATGTCTTTGGTTTGCTTTGTGTTGTGTTGTTTATGTTATGAATCTGCTCAGTTCTTTGATTGTTATGTATGATAGATGGATCTGTTGATGCTTAGTGCTTTACTTGTGTTAAAGATAAATGAATGTTAGATCTAACTCAATGCTATGTGATAAGTGGTTGAGGTGCTTAATCTTTATTGTTACTATGTCGTTCTATCTTTGGGTCTATTTTGCAATGTTACTAAGGTTAGGAAACTAATTCATATCACCTTCTAAGTGTTACTAGAATACTCTATGATGTGTTGTTATCACAGATCTGTGTCCCAGCTAGGTTACATACACATGCGTCCTATAACCCCCCCTGCTTCTACCTCAGGTGAGACTTCGCCTGCTCCGCAGGTGTTTCCGAAAGGGCCAGTAGTTAGGGTTTTGTTGGTGCGTTGTTGAGCATTGAACCCTGGGTCTACCCCTGTACCAACAGGCTGTTTTCGAGGGTTGTAAAATCCTAAGTCCCAAAGCCAAAGTAGCTTCACTCTTTTCGGGCTTAGCGAGGGGTTTCCAACCCTGGGTCATATGGGATCATATTTGGATTCTAGGATACACTCAGCTCTTAATTGAGACTTGATTAAGGCCATGGGTATGAGCCCTCGGTCACATGGGTGGAGGGTCTGAAGGAACACCCTTCTCCCACATAGTTGAACTTGACATTCCCGCCAAGGTAAACTCAAAAGGTTAGCAAGACTTAAACGTTCTAGTTAATCCTACCTTGAGTCTTCTATGGATTCCCATACCATAAATCTCTAGTGACTAACTAAGGTAAATCGAAAACCATGTAAAAATAGTAGTTTACATAAGCAAAAAGAGTATTTATAATAATTGTTTAAACACTGCAATACTTAACCATAAACACATGAATTCAATCATTGCATCCAATATATTACACATAGTATGAAAATACTTAACAGAATTGGAAAATGTGAAGCGACTGTTGAAAGGGGTGTTTGTTTCCACCCAACCATAGGCACAACCACTCCTGACGAATTTATCGTTGGCCACCCCCGAGCTAGATTATGATGCCCTTTGTTTCTCCTTGCTCCATGACAGTGAGGAACAGAGGTTACTCTCCTCCTCCCACGGGATCTTGGCAACCAGATTCATCTACACCAAGCAAAGAGGTCTACGAGAGCACTTCCTCAGTCACTCATCAGCCTCATTTATCAGCTTGTTGTGAGATCCTGCACAAGGCTTATTACAACCAAAACGAGCTTGCTTCTCAAATTTTCTTTCAACTCCAGATTCGAAGCATGCTCTCTTCTCTTCTGGAGATTGTTTTCTCTACTCTGCTTCTTTCCAATCTATCATTATCCCCTGAATTACTTCCTTTCTTTCCTTCCTCAACAAGGTTGTGTGGGTCTGAATCCCCAACTCATGGTTGGGCCTGGAAGCCTTACAGATGGGTACCCTTCCCCATCTCCTCATTAACTCTTGAGGATGGCCTTCCAACTACCATCCTGACTGGTAATTCATTTATGGGTCAGAGGACTATTGAGCAATTACACCCAGTAGGTATTGGTTTGGTGAGGGTCATCTCAACCATTCTTGGTTTCCCTCACCATCTCTCTCATAACATCCATGGTCTATCTTGGCAAACTCCCCCCTTTCAACAGTTGTGTAACACATATCCAATTTCTATTAACAGAAAATTCATATATTGACCCTTTTATACAAAGGTTCATCAAATCAAACATTCACAAATATTTAGTCCACCATATTCTCTTGGCCAGTTATAGTTATATTTACAAACTAGGGGAAACAGGGGTATCACATAAGATTATAAAATAATTTTATTAATTCACAAATTAATTGAATTTGTACTTATTTATGTTACAGGCACAAGCCTAATATTCAGAGCTCCAATAGAGAATCATTTAAATGTGATTTTGAGAGTATACATCTTGCAATATGGACAAAAGAAGATTCTTATAATTATATTCTTGTCAATGCAAAGGATGGAGATACTCCTAGTAGTATATTGGTATACAATGTTGTGGTTAGAAAGCTAACATATGAGGAAAAAGAATTGAAATGAGAGATGGTTAACATTTATCAAAAAACACAAACATTAATTAATTATCTTATAGATACATTTTCAAATGAAGGATATTGGGTTTTGGATTTGTTCTCGGGTTCAGGTAAGAATTATGATCTAATATTTATGAAATCATACTTCAATCTTATATTATTTTTAATTTATGTATTTTTACAGTATCTAACTTCATTATTTATTTTGTAATTGGTGATTAGGTAAAACATTAGTGTGTTTCCTACATAAAGGAATGAATTGCATAGCCATTGAAAGTGACCAAATGCAGTGCAGTTTTATTCAACAAAGAATTAATGTTATTCCAGCTCTCCCAAATGAAATGCAAGAAGTTGGCTTGAGAAAAGGAGATTTTAGTGAATCAAAGGTGGCAAAATTGTCAAAGGAACCTCAAGTACCATTAGGAGGAATGATTGGAAAGGATCACTTTGGATAACTTGTGGATATCAAAGAACCAATGGAAGAACAAAATGACACAATGGAAGCACAAAATGACGTCGAAGAAGATGATA